>JAPZPC010000022.1:0-286308 GCA_037952705.1 Haplographium delicatum
TACAATAATGACAATTGACACCAATTGGGAATGATACCCTTACTGACTTTCGCTGAGACCTGCGTATTCAACAATATTCAAGGTCGGATATTTCACATGGTTGTTCATGCCTAGCTCTTTCAACGCCAGCAATGCAAAATAATATGAAAATTCAATTTCCCGAATAAGTTCTGCCCTCAGATCTCATGTCTTTTCTTTGCTTCTATCCACTTTTGTACCCCGTCAATTGCTTGCTGAGGTGTTGTTTTATACTGTAGCAAATAACCCTGAATTTCGGCTGGAGTGAACTCATCCGAAGGCACCAGTTGAGAGAATTCCTCGGCCATATCACTAATCTCTTTTTCAGTCTTTCCGTGATGATGCAGATCCCAGTCATTGCCAGTGTGATCTGCCATGTTGGCCTTCTCATTAGCCTTCCTTTCCAGGAGTTCTGCCTCGACCGTTGTATATATTGCCATAAACATGCCCTTGAGTATGGTACGGTCTGCACGGCGAAAGCGAATTGTTAAATCTACTCTTCCAGGACGCAGTAGGGCAGGATCTAGATTGTCGACGTGATTTGTCGTCATGACCAGAATGCGGCCCTCGCTGGATGCAACGCCATCGATTATGTTGAGAAAGCCACTTAGACTGATGCCTTTGTTGATTGAAATAGCATCAATATTTTCAGTTGTTGGGACAGAGGTTTCAGCCGCAGCCTTCTGTTCTCCACCCTCATCACCACTGGGCTTCTCTTCTTCTATGATGTTTTCTTGGCGCTTCACCGCTATTCCAGCTGCGTCGATATCTTCTAATAAAACGATACAACGAGCTGGCAAAGACCGGAAGAGAGAAGAAAGGCCATCCTCTGACATATTCTTCGAATTCAAGCTCGCTACATAAATCCGCAAATGTAAAACTCCAGCAAGGGCAAAACAAAGTGAGGTCTTGCCCGTGCCCGGCGGACCATACAAGAGGTATCCCCGTCGATAGGGTATACCGCGGTTAGAATACCATTTTTTGGTCCGGGGATGTAAATATTGTTTCATATCATTGAGGACCCTCTGCTTCTGAGCCTCATCAAGTACCACTGTTGATAGATGGCGGGGAGGTCGGGACATACACCGCTCCCAGTCCATGTCGTCCGCAGAGCCACCATACGATCTAGTGCTGCGGTAAATGATAGTCTTATTCCCGTCACGCTCCAAGTACGCTATCTGAGTCTCTTGGAGTAGATCTTTTAGGATCTGGGGATTTCTTCCAAAGCATGAAATAGAGATCTCATCGGCCAAAGTGGATCCGAATCGTCCCTGTTCTTTTTCTTGCGAGCGTGTGAATGAAAGCCAGTAGCCTTTGTAACGAAAGTAGTGCGTTCCAGTGGAAGGGGTGAAGCGAATGGTTTTCATCCTGTCCCAATTTCGTAGTTTTTTGGCGATATCCGCGTTGATATCGGTATCGGCATAGTCAAAAGTATTCCCTTCGTCTTCCGAATCATCGTCGGTGTAAACAAGAGCACTTTTGGTCTGGGTTCCGGCAATGAAGTGGGTGGTTTTCTTGGAGAGCCCATTTCTCGATACCCAGTACATGAGGTAATTGTATATTTCATCATCGTAACGGATTTGCGCAGTGGACGTGAAGTATTCACCCCATGTATTCCGAAATCGGTCTGTAGAATAGTTCACAATCGTGCTCAAGGTCACGGCCATCAGAATAAGGCCTAGATACTGCGAGATGTCGATATTGAGATAATCCCAGAGAAATTTGGTTAGCAAAGAGAAGCCCGGTATGGAGGACTCGAGCAGCGTGACCAATGGCGATGAGGTCGCCGCGGCAATTATCGACGCATTGGTGGTGCTGGCGTTGTCCATTGTGGCGGTGAAGGGGTTCTCCTTGCGGGCGACGGCGTGAGAGCGGGAAAAAAAGAGGAAGGAAAGAAAAGAATGAAGGACACAGAGCGAGAGATAATCAGCTTACTCTGCACGGTAAATAGAGGACGACTTATATACTGCCATTATTAGGCAGCGCAAGAAAGACTCTGGTTCTGGCCCGGAAGAGTCACTCGGGGGGCTGCGGCGCCCATGCATGGCTGCCTGATACGCACCAGCCGTCCCGTCGGCAACAGTCACTCGGTAACCTTACCTTACCCCTTACTGTATGTCTACTGTGCTGGAATGTTCGTGTACGCTCCCATGGTAATCTGAAAAAGTGATACTGTAAATGCAAATCCAACAAAGCCTCGGAGATACCTCTTTCCAACCGGCCACAACACTCCAGATGTCTTCTCTGTAGGAACCGTACCGTACGTCGCATATCCTAGCAAACTCTAGAACTAGTCCACCATGTCAGGCTGCGCATTGAACCCGGCCATGGAAGGATGATCGCCCCGTCGCCTTACTTCAAATCCGCTCTCAGCCCCCATTGCCTTTGCAACATCCTCCCAAAACTCCTTGGTGACCGGTGTTCGATATAGCTCAGACCAGAAGAAATCCCCGAGCTTATAGGCAATCGCCAGCCCGTCGTGCAACCCCTGCCGTTGACATCCCTCGGCCAGACGATTTGCGAACCAAGTGCGATTTGGGGTGCCGATGCTCCCTATCCCGCCCATTATGAGAGCCCATAACATAAGCTCCGGGTATTCGTCGATGAAAAATACAATGTTGATATTTTCAAGTGTTCTCCGTAGTCGGGCGCCTATCAGATGGAAGAGAGGAAGGCCCCGGGCGATGTCGCGCATGAATAGAAAGGCATGAAGATGAGCTGCGTTGCAAAATATCATGAAGATGGCGAATTGTTGTTTATTCTTGCTTGATTTTAGGATATCCTCTTCGAACAATCTCACTGCTCTACGCTGAAGACGCTCTATACTGTCACTGAAGAACATGAACTCGACTTTCTGGGCTACTTGGGTTGTAATGTCCTTTAAGCCAGATAGATTTCGTAAGCCCCAGTAGATAGCGACCATTTCTTTACTGAATCCTGGAAAGCCTGATAAATAGGACAGTTTGGCTTGATAGCTGAGCGCTAATTGGTTGTATAGGGTCCATGTGATGGGGTTTTCTTCACTTTCAACGCTGTCGAGTTGAAAACGGGTTGGAGTTTCTAGCAAAACCGCAGCGACAACATCTACCCTGTACAGGGAGAAGTTAGAGATGATTGAACCGTGGGATCGAGAGGTTAAGATACGGACCATGTAGTCATTTTTCGGGCCTGGCCGTCTCGAGGTAGAGCGTTTATTCCGCCACGACTATCTACTAGAGCCACAAGCCCATCCATATGAACCTTTGCAGCATCTGCATTGCCCATTAAATTCTAATTGTCATTAGACTAACTAGGTAATTGACCTTATCTATTTGATACATAAACTTACTTCGAATTGTGTCATGGCACCTACAGCTGCAATCAGTGCATCACTTGCTACCATTCCCTGTTTCCGTAGCATCGTGTTCAGTGAACCAATGGCCTTGAACTTATGATAAAGCACATTTGGCGTCATAAGGCTCCCCTTTAAAACACATAGATGATGTGCAGAGACAAATAAAGTTGTGTGCAGCAGAGCGGGGTCTGTTGATGCCAAAGGGAGCCATTCTTTCTTCGGGTTCACAGGAATGTATGTTTCAGCAAAAGTAGAGTGATCTTTATTTGTAAATTTCATTAGTCTTTTGCCATGGAATTTGACATATGGAAGTAGAATATTAGATGTGAGAAATCCATGGAGAGATAGGAGAGAACAATACCGAAATGAGGCAGAAAGAAAGAAATGAGATGGAACTGGATCTATAAGTTCGGGATCCATACTCACAGTGGTTCATAAGAAGATGTGTATCAACATCTTCTGTGATCGGGAGCCAAGAGAAAGGATTCATCGTTATCGATTCTGGCACAGGGAGCTTCGGTGGCTCATAACTGCATTGTGGCGATTGGGCGGCTGATATTCCGTCGCTCGAGTCGCTGGAGTCCAGAGATATCTCTTCATCACTGATGTAATTTGATGGTAAATCAGGACGCGGTTTAGAACATGTTGCCTTCTTCTGACGTTGCTGGCTCGCTCTGGATCTGATAAGATGTCGGAAAGTACCGCGAGGCCGAGACTTTCCTGTTTCCGAGACAAAATGGAGTGTTTGTGTGGAGGGGACCTGTATTAAGTCAGATTCAATACTAATCATTATGAGAATGTGATAGCTATTTCGACTTACACTCTGAGAATCGAATGGATCAGGTTTCTCCATAGCTAGTTACTATGCTGATGCAATATCTGCACCGTTAGTTAAGAAAACTACCCACTTAAACAATTACTGGAACGTATTCATATAGTCCTTCGCTGCTGCTGACGTGTACAAGGGAAGTACCCTTTGCGGAGGTATACGAAGAACGAGGGAGAGCGCAGCGGAATTACCATATTACCCGCATCCAGACGAATGACAAATTTTCAACGTCATCCAGATTCTAAAGGATGAGAAAAAATTCAGGTTTCGATATCCCCAGTATTCCACTCGTTCAGAGTCGCTCTCTTGTATTTCCAGTTACTCATCCATAAATCCCGGGAATCCGATTGGTTCAGAAGGCCCTAGTTTCAATAATTTCGTCACATAAGCAAATATCTAAGGCTGGCGCAGGGTTGATCAGTCCTACCACATAATCTACGCCAAAAAATGACCTCATCACAGCTTCCTTCCGTCTTTGGATTTAATAACGGCTGCTCTTACCTGAGAAAGGGCACCCTTCTTGAAGCCATACTGCCTACTAAAGGTAACGATCTGATTTGTCTCTCATGCGGCATTGTTATAGTTTCCTAGTTGGTTTTACCAAGGGACTTAATAGATTCACTTTCCTTTAGCCAAGCCTAGCACCAAGGAAGGGACCAGTCTTGGCCGTTCCTATACCGCAGGTTAGCCTTCGTATCTAAAGATAATCGCTTCGCGCGTTTCCTTCTTTTTGTCTCCCAGTACCAGCCCTCAGAATTATTCACAAATGGTTCTGTTATGCTCCTCACAAGTAGTAAGTTTATAACATTTAAAGCACAAGCTGTCCTTATAAGCTTCTTGATATACTATTTAAGTTGCACGAGTTTGGCTGTACAGATACTTAAACAGTCTTCCTATAAGTAATCTATCAATTATAACTTTAATCCTAGGAGTCTTGCTAGTTTCATTAAAAGCATAGAATAGAACATTAGTTATATGCATTACAGGCTAGTAATTAAGGTGGCGTCTATAAGGTTGCTAAAGAAGAGTATATAAAGTTTGTTCGGCCCGATCTTCACTCAGTGCCGCCTGCCACATAATGCCGCTCGCCTAAATCCTACTAAATCGTGAGTAGTAGACGAGCTTAGCGGTAATAGTGGGTAAGATATTCATGACCCTGACCAAATTCCTGTACTCGTTATCAATATGGATAGTGTAGATGCTGTTTCCACAAGATCGGCGACTTGATTACTCTTGATGGAAAGATGAAATCAGGACAAATCTGCTGATAATGAAAAATTTGTCTTCTAGAAATCGATTCTATGCTTGATTGAAGCTGTGGAACACTTAGGCAGGCTGCGTTAATTCAACGACGGCTTGTAGACACGTGTATTCTGATCAGGCGGCCTATCACCAGATTAATTTTTAAAACCGCGAATAATACTCAGGCCACGCATGCAGCAGATACGTCTGTGTGGCGGTCTTGTCAGAATCCTCGTGATAATGTGCCAATCGTGTGAATCTGAAAGGTTTATTAGCGAAGTAAGGCCCTGGTGTGGCTGCGCCCAGATTCCTCCGCGGGAATATCTTTCCATGTAATCATCTAGCTAACGGTGAGATTACTCAGCCAATCCGGTGGATTATAACATATGAAAATACGCCTCAAACGAACGTAAACATTATGAATACCATAATTATTTTCAGATAGAATCCCATTGCGTATCGAGAGATGTTGACCGACTTTATGCAGCCAGTTACAAATTTCTATCGAGTCCCGAATCGCAGAAAATACCTGGATAAACTTTAAGGGTGCAACAGGAACGATAACATTGCATCATTACCTAAGATTACAATGTCGTACACTCAGAGATTAAGCGAATCAAATTACAACGGCCTATCAGACTTCCTTTTATATGTATATGGCCCAGCCCCTATCTTATTTTGTCAATCAAAAAGCCAGACTCCAACTCTGAGGCTCAACGAATAGCATGTGCATGGTTAGTAACTAAGCACCGATATGCGAGAGGACTTATCATCATTGAGTACACTCATTAAGGGTAAATTATCCGGCCCAATTGAATGAAAGCCTAACCGATTTTTTGCGTCAAATCACTAAGCACTATGATTAAGGTAAGGTTTAAGAAAAAAATGTACGCCTTGCTTGAACCAAGACGTGAATCAAATGTCGAGGTCTGACATGAGACTTTACATATCGTATGTTATGCTCGACAAAAGTGTCAGGTGCCTCCACACAAACTGTAAATTTCTACTATAATCCTACGATGTAATCCTTCTGCGATGCAAAGACGAATGTGTCATCAATAAGTCTCGGCCCATCTAATAGTGAATTACATCTTACCGTACTCAAGTATGGACGCCTCACCGTCGTCGGGTTGCATCGTAATTGGGTGGATACTCGGCCCTTCAGACGCTTTTATGAGGTCATCGACCCTTTGAATCATAAACTTAAGGTGGGCGAAAAAGTAGCGAGCGCTGCACCGGCATTGTCAGCAATGGCTGATACTAATTCAAGCGCCTCGCGTGATGTGTGATAAGGATTTTGATCAGCTAATCTGTTTGTAATTCTGTGTCTAGCTCAAATAGGAAGCGGTCTACTTGAATTGCACATATTTAGGTGGATCTTCCTATTTTATTCCCCACCTGCCAGCTCGCGGCAATTGGGACCGGTATTCAGCCCTGTGATTCTGTAAGACAGCAGTCGGTCAACTTTGAGTTCTTACGCTGCAAGATGGATTAAGCGAAGGGGTCAGTCTGTTTAAACAAATTTTGCCTTAGATGGTGGTCAAGTTATATGATAGAATCTTAGAATTAAATAATATCAAAGTCTAGACCAAAATGGAGTTATATACTCTCTTTAGAACAGGCACAACCAAGGGGTAGCTATCCTCATCATACAGACAGCCCTCCCATGACCCGATTCCTTTTTAGGCGACAGTAGATTGTTCAAGATATTCGACTACAGAATCTCAACAAAAGATTTTCACTGCCGTCTGTAAATATGAGCTAGGCCCATTTATTTTGAGCTCTTAGTGAGCTAACTTTGCGTAATTTGAGTCTGAGGTGGGTTATAGAGGACAGACTGACACTGGTCAAATATTCGAAGGAATAAAGTATGGTTTGATGGCCGGTCTAGAATACCACTTTGCTTATCCAATCTAGTCACACGTGACTACTAATGCGTAAGTTAAACTCTAATTGAGTATTTTTAACCCTTTTTTAAAGATGCATGATAAAAGGCCCATATCAGTGTAGTATTTTTGGGAAACGGCCTCGGAAGTATATTACACGACTTCACCTTAGCCTAGTAATCTATAAAGGAAAGAAGTTTTATTACAAAGGGCTCGCGCATTGCACTATAACTGATAGAGATAGTAAAATATCCTCCTTATTCAGCTTTATATACTAGAAGTATTCCATGAAGATATTAATTGAAAGGTCTCCGGGGCATGTATCACAATCTTCTAGCGTACTGTATTTAACAGTGATAAAAAATGATAGAAATATAACTTGTCTTAATCCAGAACTTAATAATCTCTTTTAAAGTGCCTGACTCTCTACTTAAAAAGACTAATTCTGCTACCAATTTCAGGCTGTAGTGTGCGGTTGTTTTAAAGGGATGTGGAGAGACAAAGGAATGAAAGCGTTAAAAATGCACTTGACGTCGAATTTGTCTACGCTAGGAGGCATTTATCTGTATTTATTGACATGTGACGTCATTATTTTTAGTCGGATTCACAGGTAGACACTAGTTGAGGCAGACTTACGAATGCCCAATAGAAAATTCAATCTCTACCTAATTAGGAGAACATCCTGATTCCTGAAGCTCATATACTTGGTCTGAAGGATTACCGCGGTTTCTCTTTAGTATATATATACAGCTCCATTATCAAAGTGGTTCATTACTACTGATAGAGCCAGCAATCTATCCTTGAAAATCCTACAAGTTAAAGTCAGAGAACTTATGTATGGCAAAAATAAAGCGTACAGCAGATCTGGACTACAGATCCATGGCCCCCCGCTGAAAGTTGACGTTTTCTGGTGTGATGGCTCTTAACGGTGCCATGGCACATACTAGGTGAGAAGCCCTAAGCTGACCGAACCAGGCTTGAGTTAGCGTGTACAAGGGCGAGTAGTGCTAGGTAGAGTTTAGCTTGATGGGTAAAAGGGTCGACAGTCCTATAACGACAACACTTTAAACGAAAGAATTGTTTTGCAGTATCTATGCTAACTTATTGTCCAATGCTATCAAGCTCTTTGGCAGCCGACGCCGCTGCTTATGATGTATCTAACCAATCGTCTTACTACAAGACGGTATAATAGCCTCGAGTGATGATGCTTCTCATGTTACTTTGACAAACGGTAAGCGAAGCTTTCGACTAAATTAGCTTGCCGGAATAATCGGGCTTAGGATGAATAGAGGTCTGACGAAATGAGTAAGCATCATGATTATTCCTTCGCGATGCTAGCAGCTCCTTTGGATACCGTCTCCGAACACTTGGGCTAAATCTTCTAGGCCTCTCTCAAATTGCCTTGAAATGATCTGGGTGACATCAAGCTGGTCGCTAGCTATTCTCGGTGGATCCAATACTGGACTAAACACTCTTATTTTTAACTTGGACATTGATTGACCCCTCCCTGGGGAACGGTAAACTCGACTTCAGTGATAAATAGACTACAGACAGCTTATGCTCCCAATTTAAACGCAATCTCTCTGTGATTTCTAATTGAATCTATGATGTACGGTGCCACCTTTCTTCCCAAAGGGGAAATATTAGCTTTATTTCATTATATTACAGCTCATCAGCCCTCGGGTTAGGGCTTTCACTAATCTCTTTGATAGCTTGTCTAACAGCGGTATTCTTCTCGAAGCTCAGATTGATAAGATCAATAACTTCTCCCGCCGTGAAGTAGATACTGAGATCACTCTCAAACCACAAGAATTTTACATCTTTCAGATTACTCTGGAGGACCTCGCCTAGGAATTTCATCTTCATCCAGTTATCTGCAAATTGTGCGGTCATTGGTATCGGAGTCTCATTATCATCACTTCCGTTTTTCTTTTGTCCATTGTCCAGCTTGGGAAGGAAAAGCTCATCAAGTTGCTCGACTTGAGAGAGCAGGGTAGCAGTGCGCTCAGCTTCATCAACGCCGATGTCTGTCAGATCGAAGACGTCGTGGATAAGCTTAGTTGCAAGAGTGTTGACTAAGGAGCCAGTCGCGGACGCCCATGCTGAATATGGAAGAATTTTCTCCCACATTGCCGCTTCGTTCCGAATATGCTCAATGACTGCTTGAATGCTATTTTCAAGTTCACCTGGAAGTTGTCCATCTTGTTGGAAAAAATTTTGTGCACCTAAATAGACTTGTTAGAAACAGGATCACTGTGCATAAACAAAGAATTTCGTATATAGAATCAGAAAAAATTGAACCTACCAGCTACGAGGTCATTAACAACGGTCCGTTGAGCGACCAACTCATTTGTATATGCTCGTTTGCCAAAGCTCTCCAATACTTGAACTTCCGGATCCAGCTTAACCATATTATAGGCACGGGGTGACAAATCATCCCGGTTTCTCCAATCCGCCGAAAATTGGCGGAGATTTTCTGCGAGCCACATTGCATCATTATAGAGATACCTACAAATTTAGAATCAGCAGGTGTAATATAAGTTTGATTACAAAGATGGCGTCGTATCGGAATTTTCAGCTCAGGGGTTTGATAATTTTTAAATTGTTCGATTTCAATGCCAAGAGCTTTCACGTTTTCCCAACAGCACTGTGTAACTTACATATTACCCGCAGGCTCAATAGTGTAGTAGAATGGGGAGACGGCGCGATACATAGCCAAAATGAGGGTAGGAAGACTGAAAAGTCCGGCTGCGGCAGGCGCTACAGGAATCTGAGCATTTCTGGAGTCCTGGTTAGCTGGAAATCAAATGAGAATAAACATGGGTCTTACTCAGGCTTTGTCAATTTGTCGCCATCGTTGTATATGCCGACAACAGTTTTGTAGACTGACTGCGGTATAGAAGAAATCCAGTACTTCTCTGATAAGGTCATCTCTCGGACTTCCGGTGTCATATGTCGTTGAGGGGCTGGACGGGAGTCTATTAGAGTCTCTTCTTTACGTTCATTCTCTTGGGCATCATCGTCGGCATCATCGTCGCCCCAACCCCAGGCATCTACGGCATCGTCGTCGTTTTGAGTTTCACTTTGAGTTTCGGGAGCAGCTAGGTTCTATCAGCAAAACTTCTCGTGTAGACGGGTAATGATTCGGGGTCATAAGGAGCCATGACGCTACATATAATAGCAAGCTGAAGGTCCGGCCAAAACAAGAAGATTCATATATTCATTAAAAGGGCACTCACTAACGACCTCGGAATGGCGCTGTTCTTCATCAAGTGACACCCGGTTTTTCGTTTGGTTTGAAGTTTCTTCACTTTCTCCATCACTATCCCATGCAGCATCCCAATCCTGGGTGACAATAGGGCCAGTCGTTGCAAGGTGTTTGCCTTCATCGCGGGCCATCATTCGCTTCTCTACACGCTCTACCATTTGTGGAGCACCAAGGCCTTTAGACAGACTTCATTAGCCGTGAAGATCCTAGGGTTGGACTAGCAATGTACTGAAATGGAAACGTACCAAGACTAAGTTGATTCCTCGTCCAATCCAAGGCGTCCTCCCTTCTTTTACTAAGCCAAATCTTAGGCGCGTTTGCAACCCAGTCATGTAGGCCATCTACTCCAGGCCAATGGAAAGACTCGAGCGTTGAGGCAAAGTCACTGACTTGAGCAAGAGCTTTTTGATACTCAATCATGTCATCTAGGGAGGGTGGAACTATAGTATCAAGCCTATCACAATTATAAGCAAAATGCCAAAATATATTATTTTGCTATATTGGTTTACCCCATTATATAGCAAATTGAGGGGCCTTACCAAGTATCAAGGATTCGTGCTGATAGAACAGGCATCATAAATCCAGACAGCGGTTGGATTATTTCTGGAGGGAGTTGGCTGATAAGAAAGCGGATAATATTTTCAAGATCAATAAAGAGCAACTTGATAGTGCTATCTGTAGTTTCGCTACCAAGAGTAATTGAGGTCTAAATTAACGATTAGACAAAAGTGAGGTAAGGATAGAGGCTGTAGCAACGTACCTCCTCGATGTGAACTGTGGGTAAAGGTCGACCACCAATTTCAGTACGTGGCTTCACAATCATGTCGTCCAGACATTGCCAGAGCTTCTTGGAGGACTTTTCCAGCTCTTTATATGCTGCAAGACCAACCACAACATGTTCCAATGTAGTTGGTTCACCTGCCTTGTGTTAGATATATGGAAATCGTGTTGGCTGGTGAGAGAAAGATCACAGTGCTTAAAGCCTCTGAAAAGATTCGAAAAGGAATATTACCAGGAATAGATTGATTAATTATTATCGCGTTCGAATCAGAATCCACATGAACGAGAGTCTCAAAGGCGCGAGTGAACCTATGATGTATGTGATTCCGCAAGTCTAAACATTTCGTATCCAATAGTCTTGTCGCACGTGTTGTTCTTTCTAGGGGTAATTTGGTAATGCTTTTCCATGCCTCTATTCTCATCAGCATGTCTAGAGGGTCTGGCGTTGGTATGGCAAACCTTCAAGAGTAAGCAAGGCCTCCAATAACTTGTCTTGTGATGCAAGCCTCTCTGCCAGGTTCAAACGATCATTCACACTTTGTATGCCCTTCAAGGCTTTGAGAAGGTGGTCATTGAACGAAACTTCCTTCGTAAGGAATTCAACATATTTTTCTTGTTCTTTCAGCTTCTCCTCTCGCTCTTCATCTGCTTCGGCTTGTCGTACGATGCTGTTTGCCAGCTTTTTCGATGATTCGATATCGTCTGCGATGGATTTTGCGTGTACAATCCAGGAATCTACATCAGCAGCGCTGCTACGACTGATTTTCCTGACTTCTTCCTGTATGTCTTGGTTAGTGAACGCGCTCTGTTAATGATTCAAACAAATGATCTGTCCCAGTGCATGCTCTGTGGCCCGACTGACCTCAAGATTCGCTTTTGCAGTGCCTATAGCGGCCAGAGCAGAAAATAAAGCCGGTTGGTCGACATAGGCAGCCGAAACCGATTCTTCCTCCGGAAAGGTTCCGTTTGTTGAAAAATCAATGAGGGCTTGTCCAAGCTGATCTTTAGCAATCTTAGAGGACATGTTGCCAGATCTCCGGAAGTACACAATACAACCCGAATTGACAGTCGAAGTCGCAAGTAAATCACTGGTCCAGCTTCAGTCGGATTGCAGACATATTGCCCTTGGGATCACAGGACTATAGTCGAAAACCAAGTGTCGAGATGTCAAATTCCGTTGTTCTCCTGTGCTCTAAAACGCTGCCATGACGCAGGTCCCGCAGAAGCTCCAACGATGACTAAGCCCGGCTAAAATAACGGCACTCTCTTAGACAGCCAATCAAAATCTTCACCGCCAAAGGGCCTTTTTGCATTCCTAAAAGACGGGTCTCTTTATTTACATGTAAGGTACGAAAAGCACTACGTGATTCTTCATCAAACAATTACATCCAAACCTCTCTATTTGGATTATCCTGTGAGATTTGTTCCCAGTTACTGGTCTTCTTGAGCAGTCAGCTCCCTCCCGAAGAGTCATCGTGCATATCTTCACAAGGCTGCAGCCTGCAGCCTATTCTCTTCGGATTTTAAGGTATGAAGAGTTCATCCCTCTTTCACATTGATACCTCCTTACTCCATCCCCTCTTTGATAATTGATCTTTTCCTATTTCGCTTTTTATTTGACTACCAAACCTGGTAACTTCTGGGGATCAAATGGTGGGGTATCAGCATACCTCGAGCAGGACTCTCACCGTTCTTGCTGCGATAGTGCCTCTTATTATTATCTTTATCTACCAGGTCATTGATTCAAGTTGGTATGTGGCCTTCCACTTCCCAATAGTTGATACCCAATCTCTTTTGAAGAAAAATCCAGATCACGTGGTTTTTCTCTTGTTCCATTAGCCGATCTTCCGGCAAGGACTTTTATCTGTCAGCTGATGGGTAACACTTTGCCTATTTCTCTCATTCCTATGGCATGAAGTTGCAAGCGTTTTGTTCTGGAGATTTTTGCTATTATTCATTTGATTCGATTACCAAATGAACCCTAAACGAGTAGCAAGCAACCCCTGCTAATATATCCAGGCCAAATTACACCGCGAAGCTCCGGCCATTTCCATCTAAACTGTTTACCAGTTTGCCATTCATCATGCCTTCACAAACGAGAAAGACACATTTCAAGACAATCCAGAAATTTGGAACGGACTATTCTCCCGCTTCATTCTCTCAGTATGTCTCCGAAAGAACAGGCATGCATGTTGTTGTTGTGGATCAGAATGGGCCTAAAGTTCAAGGCTACTTCGCCCTCGCAACCGAGATCTTTGACGATTCAGGGTCGCCTCACACCTTAGAACATCTGGTATTTATGGGCTCCAAAAACTATCGTTACAAGGGACTTCTTGATAAGCTTGCCTCTCGAGCCTATTCAAATACCAATGCCTGGACTGCCACCGACCACACGGCATACACACTAGATACTGCTGGCTGGGAGGGGTTCGCTCAAATCCTGCCCGTCTACCTTGAACACGTAATTTTACCCACGCTTACTGATGAGGGCTGTTACACAGAAGTTCATCATATCGATGGGGAAGGCAACGATGCAGGTGTTGTTTACTCTGAAATGCAGGGCGTTCAAAACACTGGTGGTGAAATCATGGATATCCGAGCACGAAGGCTTTTGTACCCAGAAAACGTAGGTTTTCGGTATGAAACCGGTGGCTTAATGGAGAATTTAAGGGTATTGACCGCTGATCGGATCCGCGCTTTTCATAAGGAAATGTATCAGCCTAAAAACTTGTGTCTTGTCTTGGTTGGTGAAGTAGATCAGACGGATCTCCTTGAAATCTTGGATAACTTTGAAGATGGTATTCTCAATGATATCCCTTCTCCAGATGCGCCATTCAAACGGTATGCATCCCATATGATATCCATAACTTTATTGACATTATCAATAGTCCTTGGGTCGAGTCCGCACAACCAACGACTTTGAAAGAGACGATAGTTGAGACGATCAATTTTCCAGAAGAAGACGAATCTATGGGCGACATTTTGATTGCAATGTTTGGCCCAGATTGCAACGATCCGCTCCTTACTGCTGCTCTCAATGTGTTACTCACATATCTGGCTGGATCTTCCGTCTCTGTCCTAGAGAATATTATGGTTGAGAAGGAAGAACTAGCTAGCGCCATTGGATATTCCTGGGATGCAAGGCCCAATACTGTTATCTGGTTGCAGCCGTCTGGTGTAGCGACAGAAAAGCTAGCACATGTTGAACAACGCTTATTCGAAATTCTTAAGGATGTTGCTTCCAAACCTCTAGATATGAAATACATGCTTGATTGTGTCCGGCGAGAACGGAGGCAGTTGAAGTTTCAGGCAGAGAGCTCTGGAAACTTTTATGCCAACGGTGCGATCAACGACTTTCTGTTTGGGAAAAGAGATGGATCAACTCTGAGAGATTTTGGCACGATCAGTGAATATGATGACCTCGAGAAATGGACAGACCAGCAGTGGAGAGATTTTCTCAAAAAATGGATCTCTGATGCCCATCATATTTCATTACTCGGTACACCATCTAAAGAGCTGTCGGAAAAACTAAAGACCAACGAGGAGAGTCGTCTTGTTGAAAGGCGCAAAGAACTCGGCCCCGATGGCCTTGCCGAGTTAGCCAAGAAACTGGATGCCGCAATCAAAACGAATGATATTGAGATTCCTGCTTCCCTCCTCCAAAAATGGCCAGTGCCCGGGGTTGAATCTATTCACTTCATTGAATCTACAAGTGCCAGGTCGGGTATAGCCAAGGAACTGGGCACTACCGCAAATAAAATTCAGAGGACTATTGACAGTTCCAACTCTGACCTTCCTCTCTTCTTACAATTCGAACATGTACCAACCAACTTCGTACATATTACGTTATTATTAGGAACATCCCAAGTTCCAACAGACCTTCGTCCACTTCTTCCTCTCTTTATGGATAATTTCTTCAACACTCCGATAACAAGATATGGTAAACAAGTTGGGTTTGAAGAAGTAGTCACGCAACTGGAGCAAGATACAATCAGCTACTCAATGGCTGGAGGGGGTCGCCAGATGAGTGAGCCAGAAAGCATTGTTATACAATTTCAAATTGAGCCTGAGAAATATGGCGCGGCCATCGAGTGGGTCCGAACCATGATGTTCGATAGCATCTTCGACGAGACAAGACTTAATGCCGGAATGGCCAAAATTTTAGCGGATATTCCTGAATCAAAGCGTAGCGGTAATGCCATGATGTATGCTGTAGACTACATGATACATCTCGATAAAGAATCTAGCATCAAAGCTCGGGGAACACTCGTCAAAGCAACGTACATCAAGCGACTCAAGAAACTTCTAGCAAATAAACCTGAGACAGTCATTGCTTGGCTAGAAAACTTGCGGAAATCCCTATTCACATTTAATAACATGCGAGCCCTTGTCATTGCTGATATCGATAAATTGAAAGATCCAGTGAGCGCATGGAAGCCAATTGTTGGACAACTGGACACCAAGCAACCTCTTCTGCCTCTTGTGAAGTTATTTGAGCGTCTGAGTCCGGATGGCCATAACCCTGGAAATTATGGGGCGGTTGTCGTTCCAATGCCTACGATAGACTCGTCATTCTGTTTATCTTCTGCTAAAGGACCCACCTCACCAACAGACCCCATTGTCCCTGCACTCATGGTTGCAATTTCTTTCCTCGAATCTGTGGAAGGCCCTCTTTGGACAGCAGTTCGTGGGAAAGGACTTGCCTATGGGTCAGGCTTCAAACGTGACCCTGATGGCGGGTTTGTCCAATTCTCTGTTTATCGCTCACCAGACGCATATCGTGCTTTTGCAGCTGCTAAAGCTGTGGTAGAGTCATATATTGACGGAAGTTCCAAGTTTGAGCAATATGCTCTCGAAGGCGCTATCAGCGGGATCGTGGTTGGGTTTGCTGATGAGCAGAGTACAATGGCTGCTGCGGGACAATTTCACTTTGTGAATAGCGTGATCAGAGGCGTTGATGAAGAATATAATGCCCACATGTTGAAGGCAGTTCGGAATGTGACAGTGGACCAGATTAAGGAAGTCATGAAAGATGTCTTGATGCCTGCATTTATCCCAGGGAAAGCAAACATTGTTATTACGTGTGCGCCAATTATGGAAGAAGTAAGTTGCTCCCTGTATCCCTAATTACCATTGTCTCCAAAAATATCATAGGCTAACAGGGTTAAACTAGGGTATTGTAAAAGGTTTTACTGAGTCTGGATTCAAGACACAAGTCCAGCCGCTCTCCAGCTTTCAAGAAAACTATGGATTGGAGGCAGATGAAGACGAAGACCAAGATGAGGGTGAGGATGAGGAAGGGACGGAAGAAGACTCTGCATACTCCTCTGATAGAGATGAGTGATCACGAACTTTCATTTTGGAATGAACCTGTAAATGCACGATAGATCTCCTATCACAATCATGCTTTCAGATGAATGCACAAGAAATCAGACCTATTAGATTAACGATAAATAAACCACGCCCTGCATCGATGGCTAATGATATGTTTCTGAAATTCCCTACTTATATTCAAATAAGATATTTTTCTTTCAGGTCCTACCTCAACAGTAACCTTATCCCAACCTCCAATTATTCCACCAACTCCCTATTATCATCCCCTTTTCAAGCTCAACGGCTCTACAGTCCCTTCGACCACTGATCTACTACATGGCCTAGAGATACTTTCTTAATTCCTGAATCAATACGTGTCGGCCATTGCACCTTCGATATATGAGCTAAATGGAAGTTGAAAAGTAAGAAAAATAGGAAACAGAACCAAACATGCTTAGTAACGGCCAGCACCATACTCAGAGAGCAGTTTAAGAGCATCCGACCTATTTTTGATCTAAGCCGCAAAGTGCGCCGCATTCAACTCAACCTCAGAATATCCCCTGGTATCAAGCAGCAACCGCATCGTTCCCATTTGACCCTTACCAGCGGCTAGAGAAAGTGGGGTGTTATCCTTCGATCCATAGATCTTTGTTGAAGAGATAACGTGAAAAGCCGGGTTCGTGCCGTGGTCGAGCAAGAGCTTCACGCATGCGATGTGGCCATTTCGTGATGCCTCGGCCAAAGCGGTCATTCCTTGCCAGACGCCAGACGTATCAACAGCTTGTCCTTTGTCAAGCATTTTCTTGAGAAGGTCTTTGTCTCCCGCTTCGGCTGCGTTAATGAACTTTCGTCCATCTAGGTTGCTCACTCGCGAGAAAATGGACGAAGAGAGGTTTGGACTGGCCGCGAGGCTTGCTTTAGCAGCTGTAGCGGAATTTTCGCCTGTGGATATTGTCGAAGTACTTGCCAGTGAGTCCCGTGAATGTTCTGTGGACTCGTAAACAGACATGCCTGGTGATTTCGCAGACGAAGAGTAGACAAGGGAGAGGGCATCCATATTGGTGTCCACTTTGGATAAGGATTCGTTGGAATTTTCTTGGCTGTCCTGACGGTCACCAGATGTGATGGCAGCCTTAGATTCGGCACTTTTAATAGCATTCTCAGCCATCTCAGTGATGTAGTATTCGACTACCTCATACTCATCATTTAGCCGGCTATCGAACTTGCAGATCGATCTATGATCGAGGCCGAGGGCGAAGGTGGTTTCTCGCATCGAGCTTAGTCCGAGTGTTGCTGATTTCTTATCTACAATCTAAAGGTTTATCAGATAAAATAATGTAACGTTTTAAATGTCAGGCACAAGAGAGGCAGACTTACGATACCGAAGGGTTCAAGCCGCTGGGTTTCATAGAAGCTCAGGACGTAGTAGTCCTCCAACATGTTTCAAAAATCGTGAGTGAGGTTGTCCGCAAAAAGAGGGAGTCTTTCTCGAGGGCTTCCATCAACGTGTTTATGGGATTTGGGTAGATTGCCCGAACGATACTCGCAGCAATACTACCCAGTCTAACGAATTCGCCTCCTCTATGTGGAGTTGCAAAGAAGACCATGCCGTAGGTTGCTTCGCGGATTGAATCGGGTTAACAAGTTTTGTATAATGTGTATTTATGTTTTTGTATTGACCTCTTCATCTTAAAAACTTGTTTTCTTATACTATTTCTTTTCTATCATCTTCATAACTCAAACTCAGTTCTTTTTAAGGGTAGAAACCATTATATGCAATGTCGAAGAAGCTAGTTGTTATCGGTGCCACAGGCCAACAGGGTGGTGCCGTCCTCGAAGCCCTTTACCCAGATGCATCAGCAAATCAATGGAAACGGAGTCCAAGGGTGTGCTGTATTGTATTCGTTGGTGTGCTCATTCTTGATTCATAGGAAGCAGGAATAGGTAAAACCTGGAATAAAGCATAGAATAGTAGACATCTAGGTATTTAAGTTATAATGTGTGGCTGTTGAATTATTAAGGTGCTAGTTTTACTTATTTTAGTATAAAATCGAGTTACCGGCTCGCATATAGAATACGTTAGTAGTGATTTATTATGCAATATTTACTAATTCGGTGTCGCTTGCCCATGTAGTACACCCTTGTACACGCTGGTAATATCTCACCAGGCCTGCATCACCAATCACACCAATGCTACAAGTTGCGACCCCAGATGTTGAGCCATACTTGCTTTCTGTTGTGCTTCGATGCCTAGTAACTGGCAAAGACGTGGCCCTTTGGCCTTCATAAGCAAACTTACTCCCTGCTTCTTCCCGAGCCTCACCGCGGAAAGACAACACTAATATATCCTTCTTCGATTGCGGACTTTTGGTTCCTACGGTAGTAGAGCCTTTCGATAAGTGCATAAGGCTTATTTGACAGCATGTAGGTCTTCACACTTTACATAAGAGCACAATTCCCGACCCTTTGTCCTCCTAAAATGGAATGTGAAGAACACCTCGCTGATAAGATCCTCATTAGGGCCGCTACAGAGACGAAGTTGTCTGTTCTACAACGATTAAAGCATATTGAGCCCATCATTGACAAAGTGTGCAAAGCGTCTGGCGTTCCAGGGATATCTCTCGGGGTATTGTACCATGGAGATATTATCTACCGAGAAAATTTTGGGCACAGGCATGTCGAAGATAAACTCCCAACGACGTCGGACACAATAAATAGTATTGGATCTCTATCAAAGGCTTTTAGTGCAGCATCTTTGGGTATCCTGGTCCAGGATGGCAAAATCACATGGAAGACACCCGTTCGCGACATCCTACGGAACTTCCATTCTACCGATCCCGTCGTGACCGATCGGATGAATGTTTGTGATGTCTCGTCTCATCAGATGGGGCTTCAACGATCAAATCAGCTCCGGACTGGTAGTAGCAATGTTCTCCTGCTTGACAAGGCTCAGACTATTCCGCATATTGAATACCTCCAATTAGTCAAACCTTTCAGAGGGAGGTTTCAGTACAGTAATTGGGGCTACGCTTTGGCTGGAAAACTGATTGAGCAGCTGACTGGCCAAAAATGGTCAGACTATGTCCAAACTCAAATTCTGGGCCCTCTGAACATGACTCGGACCTGGATAGGACAACTCGACACTAATTATGACGGCCAGGACATCGCAAAAGGCTATGGTGTTCTTGATGACGGCTCCTTCTTCCCCTTGCCCCCTGTTGAGGTCAGTGGTGACACCATAATGGGAGCGGCACAAGGTATCCGGAGCTCGGTTAATGATCTGTTGAGGTGAGCAGCAGCCTTGATCAAGGCCAAAAACTATCCGTTGGAGAAAGATGGCGGCCTACCTTTGAAGCAAGTCTCTGAACAGATGATGGCTCATATCGTTCTTTCCGCCCCCAAAGAGAACGAAAAAGCTTATGGCATGGGGTCGATGCGCACTAAGCTGCCGCAATCACTAGGATCCTTGGGCTGCAATCCTAACTTTATCAAGGATATGCCAATAGTTGGCAAAGGCACCTCGGAACTACTCATCTATCACCAGGGGAGCCAAGCTGGGTACACAACAGCACTATTTCTGCTACCAGAATCCGAAAGTGCTATTGTAGTACTCACCAATTCCATCAGCCTGAATGATGCCGCGGATTGGGTGGCTCAGCTCATTCTTGAGGCTCTTCTCGATGTGGCCGAGCCAAATGAATATGAATGGTATGCATCGCAAAGCGCAAAGGCCCACATAAGTAGCTTTCCTGCGATGCGTAAATCTTTCGACGAAAAGCGCTTCCATGGCACATCTCCCAAGCCCCTTGCATCATATGTAGGCAGGTATCTCAACTCAATTCGCAATTTCTACATCGATGTCAGCATAGATAGTTCATATGGAGAAGAAGCCCTCCAGATGGCATTACAAGGCCTTTCATCCCAAGTCTGGAAGATAGAGCATTATCATTACGATAAGTTCCTGTGGCTGATGTCACGTAACGAGGCTGTGAAGCGCGGACGTTTCACATATTCCCCAGCAAAGCTGTACAAGTTCGAGTTCAAAGCCAATAAATATGGGTCCATCATTTCTCTGAGATGGGAACATGATGCCGATTTGCCAAACGGTGAACTATTCGCGCGAGAGCCAGGTCACATTCCATACATTCCATACCAATCGCGGGCCATTCTGCGAAGTTATGCGAAAGCGATGTAAGTTCCTCTTTCAAGCAGATGAGGACTATTTTGACCTAACTCCTGAGTTTTAGAGCCCTTATTATTGCCATTGTGTTTCTGGGATTTTGGCTTCCTTTGTTTGTAAGGCAATGTATGGGACAACGGGATGGTTTGTTATCAGTGGATAGGAAGGGTCGAGAGGAGTTGCCGAAAAGTGATTAACTTCTTAATATACTTTACAAGCGAGTTGTGATTCCAAGCAATTTGTGATTTTTTCACCTAAGTACTACCCTTAAACGTGATTTCATAACTACTATAATAAAATACAACTATATTACTACTATAAGTTATCAGATTACTCTATTTTCATATTATATTTGTCACGGGTTCGTACGGTTCTTATTCAAAAGCGTAGTGTGCCTCAATTTAAGTTAAGATAAACTAAGGAGAGAAGAGGAGTCCATTCCTCCTTCCCAGGAATTATGTACATAGGTAGGTGGAGCCTTATTTCCAGCGTACTATTAAGCTATGGTTATCCCTTACCATTTTAGGGAAGTATAGAAAAAGGGGGGAGGCGAAGCGAGATAATAATATCTCGTACCGAGACGCCTTATAGCACGTGAGTTATTCTGCGAGTTGTCCTGTTGTATCGAACTGCCTCATAAGGCAGCTCGTACGTATAAAGTCGTTCCATAAGGTGGTTTTTTCTGTACCTTACTTATCGCATTAAAGAAATTAATTAATTCTTAACCTTATTGATAATTAGACAATCATAAACGAGCCTGTAGCTTGGGATCCAACTATGATGCTTGGAAAGCTAAGCAACAAGTTTTTACGGGTTTTGGATTCAATTGCTATGAGAACGCAATCTTCGAAATTGGATATTTGTTTTTTCAAAATCTTACTAAAATGTCTTATAACAACGTACGTCGCCATAAAGCCCTCTCTTCAGAAACAGCTGCCTTCATATTATTCTCCATCCTGAACCCATGGCCCTCTCCCTCGAAAACTACAAACCTACAAGTCTTACATCCTTTCCCCTATTTCTTAATGCTAGTCACATTTATTTAGCCTGATCTAACGGTACTACCTTATCCTCGCTACCTTGAAGCAGTAGCAACGGACTTTCAATTTTCTCTGCATGAAAACAAGGACTCCTATCCCAATATATTTTTTCTTTTTCTTCGACAGAGGAGGTTTCCTTGAAAAGTAGCGCAAAAATATAGTGCGATTCAAACTTGTGAGTTCCTACAGTAAGTAATTTCAGGTTTGTAATCCCATACATACAGCATCCACTGGCATATAATCCAGGGTAGTTGATCATTGCTTGGAGAACTGTGTATCCGCCTGCACTTCCGCCTTTTATACCAACCTTGGTTCTGTCGATCAAACCACTCTCAGCCAAAAACTCGACGCATGAGGCAGAATCGTCTACGTCCTTGATACCCCAAGAGTAATTCAGTTGCTCTCGGAAGCTGCGCCCGTATCCTGAGCCCCCGACATAGTTCACATCGACGTATGCGTACCCTCTTGATGTCCAATACTGGCTTTTCAAGATGAGTCCTAGAGCAACGTGAGACGTCGGACCTCCATGAATTGAGACTATTAATGGTGGCTTGCTTCCAGGGAGTGGGGAAAAGGATGGATTATGAGGTGCAGTAAAAATAGCGTGCGCGAACCCCCCTGGATTAGCTCCTTTGACACGGGGGAAGGTGATATGTTGAGCAATCGAGTAGATACTTGTTGGCAGGGGGATAGATGTAGATGATTTGAGAAGTTTCTTCTCCCCCGGTTTAGTAATATCAACAAGATAAAGTCCTGTTGGGAAAGTTGCACCGCAATCTAGTACAGCAAATTCCGTGTCCGAAGTTCGTTTTACTGAGTTCATCGGGATGTCAACCAGCCCAAGATCAAGTTCGACAACGGCAGCAGTTTTGATATCCACAAGCAAAAGTCCATTCTTAGCGTTTCTAGTATAGGTTACCACGAGCTGTCTGCGGTTTAGTATGATATAGGTGCAACTAAAAGGATTTAGTCTTCCGGCATCTTTCCAACGGCCAATAAGTACATACTTACCGAGGACAGAGGATAATTTTTTGCCAGCAAGATCGGCGTCTTGAAAGTCAGAGACTAGAAGTGGTAATACTTCATTTTGTCTCGGATCAAGATAGAAAAGTTGGGCGAAACCCGTCCGATCACTTGCAAAGAATAATTTCCCCATCCTCATGCCACTTTGGTTGTAGAATACTTTCAACACCAGTTTTGCCAGCTATCAGCTTCCGCTGCGTAATTTTATCCCCTTTCCACTCAGCAACAAAAAGCTGACTGCCAGTCCATGGCATATCTGGATGATTCCACTGAATCCAGCAGAGCCTTGTTCCATAGCGACTAAACTTGGGACTTGAGTAGAAATTTGCGCCTTGACAAATAGCTTTGGTGCTCTTATCACTCGCATTGATAAGAACAACTCTATTCTCGACTTTCTCGCAGGAGTGATCTTCTTGAACTGCTATGATGAAATCAAGATTTTCTGGATGAGTGTCGAAATCGGCGTATCGTAAAGTTGCGGAAGCTTGTAATATTGGGTGGAGATCGTGTACAGATTTAAGACGGTATACTCCACTAGTATTATAGTCTGTGAAAATTATGCTACCATCGGGACTCATGGAGCATGCACCCCCTCCATATTCGTATACTTTACTTCTCACGTCGTACTGAGGTGGCAGAACTTCAACAAACTCCGAGCCTCGCTGTTTGATGATGGCGGCCCGTCCTTTCTCAATCGGACGTGCTTCTACAAGATATATTTCCTAGGTTACAGGCTGCAGAATTATTAAAATAGTGTATAGTTGATACGAGTAGAACTCACATTGATATGGATCTCATTGAAAGAGAGGCTGCATCCAGAAACAAGCTCTACTGAGATAGGGCTATTCCAGGTGCCGTACGGAGCAACATTGATAAGTGTACTCATCCTTGGGACTTGAATTATATTTCACTGCTATTATTGAGCGAGATTGGACCTGAATTGCTGACATATACCGAATCTCGATTCCTTAGAAGGGCATCAAAATCCACGGGATAGAATAAAGTAAAATTTCGTGTGTGAAAGAGTTTATTAAACACGTACCACAAGAAACAAACTTAGGGTATGGGTCTTGCAAGCGAACGGGCAAGGTCCTGTACTACAGTATAATATCTAATATGCAGTACCTAAGTAGGAGTAGCGATCAGAGAACAATACCTACGGTGCTGTAGAAATCTTCTTTACCTTTTACGACAGATATGCGCTATTTCTTGCCATAGAGTACCTGAAATTTAATAGTCGCATAGATATACTCGTACAGTAACGGCTTTGATCTCTCCCTGTTTGAGTCCTATTCAACCGAGCCCAACACTACTTTTACGAACGAGAACTTCCACTATTCTTACATAATTATGATTTAAGTTCAAGAAATAAATACATTAGGGGATAGGCATTAAGCTCTTATTTTATTGAAATGCTCTGATAAATGAAGACGTTTGATTGAATTTTTGGTTCTGATATTCAACTCGAGACATTTAATTTCTCGTTCAAGTGTATTCATTGAGCGGCAAAGGTTTATTGAAGTGGAAAGAGATCTGTAATAACACATCCTCCATACCATGCCCAAGAACCTATATAACATGGCGTAATATGTGCCAATGTACTATTAATACGAAATCTCTGAATTTCCATATCCTAAGCTTCCAAGTTCTTCCAGGCGACGAAACATGCTAGGTTTTCCCCACCTAAACCACGGGTTTCGAGCCATTGCTAAAATCACCCATTCCTAATTCACCTATGACCGGTCGTAAGTGAATACAAGGGCTCTAACCTCAATGCTTTCTCTTGCTCTCGGCTGGAATATTGGAATGCGGGAATGCTGCATGGGGGAAGCCTTTGCAAATATTGGTGACAATTTTGCGGGGCTTCAGCAAATCGAGAAAAATGGAGGCACATACACACGGGGCGAACATCCGGGTCAGAATCAAAATTTTTAAGAAGCAAGACGTCATTGTTCATTTGCTGGCTCATGAAATACCACTTCATATCTGGATCATACAACGCATACATTGTTGCACCATCGTATTGTCGACCGACATGGTCCGTTTCAACAAGATTTTTACGTTTAAAAGTGCTTCCGCCCGCCACTGCGATAGGCCAATCTTGTATAGGACTATTCAGAGGACGCCAGACACTGGGAGAATGTTAACATGTCGAGATGATTTTATAGAGACTAGACGTACTTGATGATGCGAACACGTCTGTTCAGTAATGATTCAGCTTGTTCTGGGCAGTGCAACTCAACACGTCGCAAGGCTGCGTCTGGTGCTTGGTCTTGCCTAGATTCAGTAACATCGATGGACTATAGATTCTGGACTTACTAACCAACATGAACATATTTTGAAGGTCCTAGTGGCTGTGTTGGATCACTCAAATTGACTCTTTTCCCATGCCACTTGTCGAGGTCATTGTTTCGAAGCTGTGAAAATCAGTTTCACTTTCTACGAAAAAATAGTTTAAAGGAGCATACCCTCCAGTCAAAGAAGCAGACTTGATCCACACCCTCCACCTTTTCCCTGAGGAGAGCCTCACATTCAGGAAGGTAAATGGACTCGACCTTTGACTTGTCTACAAAATCGGCCACTGGAAGTCTCATAGCATGCTTCACATATGTGAATCCGTGATTATCGATGCTGAAAGTTATTTCACCACCCCGCAAATCGTTCACTATTTGTTCAGGACCTTCATGGTAAACCAGGTTATGCTTCCGCTGCTCTGTTGCCGTTGTTGGGATGTCCACGTAGCATTGATATGGCTTCTCGTAATTGTACAAGTCCTGCCATTCCAGATATGTAAAACGTGTCGTATCGTTCTCGGGAACAATTTTGACGTGAGGCATGCTGATTGTTATTTTAAAAGTGAAAAGGCAAATTTATCGTGAGAATTTGCGTGCTGTTGGGTTAGGAACAACTAGAGAGCCTGCCTCGATATGCTTTCTGTAACCATCTCAGACAGTCCGGTCTTACGCACCGCTGCTGTATCTCCCCAACAATCCTTCGTACAACATGCTGGGAGTTGAGCAACGAGTTAATAATGGTTATTCCGTATCACTTCAAAAGGTCAGCTGCATGTTCTTCGACATTGCAGACCTGCACGTGCACCCGTACGTTAGGTGTGTACGCTGGTTGGAGGCACGGGCTAGTCATAGCTAAGTCTTGCATCTATTCCATAAGGACTGCGGTACGTGGCAACACTTTTGCACCCATTGAAATGATAAACTGAGAGCCTTTATTAGTTCCAATTGCTGCGACATTTGTAGAATGTGATGAATTAGGCTAAAATTTTACTTCTAAGACTGCTGCTACTAATCACACCGAGTAGATTTCTGCTGCCCATCGATCTCACAAAAGCAATCAAAGATATAACAATCCTAGACCCTGTCCTTCGCAAGGCCTTGATATAATATAGCCGTCCTATTTAACCCTTTGCACTATTGACAAGTGGTTGATCCTTGTTCAAAATGGCCCAGTCCTCGCTCTTGTCGATACTGTTGTTGACATTGCTGCCAAAGATTTGCTCCCAGGGTCTGGCTCGTTGGTCTTTCGCCGCATTTTCCTTAACCCTTTCTGCCCATTTCTCCATACCAGCTGCCTCGGTCTTCGTGACTTCGATGATAGTAGACGAGGTAGGCATTGTTCTGGTTTTGACGGTAGGTTATTGAGAATATTATCTAAAGCAGTAAGCGGGCAGTCAATCTAAAGAGATGATACTTCGACATACCAATATCAATACATTTTTTCAGCTGAGAACAGCAATAAATACTGGCAGAATTTCGTTTGAAGTGCTTTATGGCACTAATGAGGAATCCAGTATAAACTTCATATATAGCTCTCAGATGATTTTCAAGCGCTTGGTTTTGTGGGAAAAGGGCCGGGTACCGGTCGAAACGTGGCATGGCGGCGGACAATTGCATAAATAGATCAGTGATTTTCTCCAGACCGCGTACGAACCCTCTAACTCCCTAGGAATCATAAGTAAACTGATGATATTGATGCCGACCGGGCTTCCAGCTATGTAACTTATCACTCTTGTCAAGATCAGCGATGCGGAGGAGGAGGACGAACAAAATGTTATTAAGTTATTGGCAGTAAGTTTTTAATCCCCGACGAGGTGGTGAAGAATGAGATGTGGAGGAGATTAACGCATGTTTAGGTATGTATATTATTTCTCCTATTCTAGCATTCACCGTGGTGGGCAGTTTACATGCTAGTCAGGCTGCTATTGGGATGTAAGTGATCGAGCAAATATATCTTGCCCTATGTATCTATCATGAGATTGTACCAAGTGCTTTAACAAGCCGATACAATATCATGGACTATAATCATACAACTTCCTCGGATTATCTACCCACATAGCCTCCCACTCTTCCTCTGAAAGCCAAGTACTCAACGAGTTAATCCAAGCCTTATCATCAATTTTCAAAAACGGTTCCTTCTCCCCCGGATTCCTCCCAGCCCGATCCTGATGCCTCTGCGTATGAGGCCAATCGCTTCCCCACACCACACGTTCCAGATTCGTATCAACGATCCTCCGAATAATTTCTTTTAAATCCGCATACTCAAAATCCTCATAAGACCCTCTATACGGCGCCGAGATCTTAATCCACGTATTCCCATCCGAAAGCGCTCCGAGGAGTTCAGCAAAGTCCAGCGTGGAAGTCACGTCAGGTTGGTCTGGCGCCATACTCTTTCCTTGCACGGAAGCGATGTGGTCAACCACCAGCGGAACGGGAAGTGTTTTGGCAACCTGGCGAAGATGCGCCCAGTATCGAACAGAAGGCTGAGCGATTTGAACGCTCCAGCCCTTGACGGTGGAATTCGCCAATCGTGCAGCTGTGACTTTGATCAGGTCTGCGAATTTCTCAGGGTCGTTGATTACATTGTTGCGGGTGAGATCGAGACGAACGGAGCGGATGCCTGCGGCGTGATATTGCTCTAAGACTTCGTTGGTTACGGTTTTCTCGTCGATGATGCCAATTCCGCGAGCGGTGCCGTGGAATTCGCGGAGGTAGTAGAGTAGGGAGGTGCAGTCGGTGCCGTAGGTTAGACCGTGGGCTATGCATACGTGCTGGACGCCAATAGATTTCTCGAAGGCTTTGAACTGTTCTAGAGTCGCGATTGAAGGTGTATAATGGCGGTTCTCGCCGAATGGGAAGCGGTCAGGTTCAAAGATGTGGTTGTGCGTATCCCATGCACCCTGGGGTACTGCTTTGGCGGCATAATTTGTATCTCCCATGTCTCGTGGCATTCAATGAATAAAGGTTCCAGCATTGGTGAGCGACAGGACATCGCTGTGTACTTCAGCCCTCATATATACCTCCGCTTGTATTGTTAACTCAGTAACTCGGTGGCATTTCCATACCACCTGGCCTGGTCATGGAGTGAACAGAACCTATCCGAAAATGGGAACTTCCGCGACCGGCTTAAACTCCCTCTTTGGATAGTAACTGCTGTACGGTATACAAGCACCCGTGATCGAGCATTGCTAATATGCCTTAGCTTATGATGCTATACGTGTGGGAATAGGAAGTGGAACCCAGAGCAGCGAGCCCTTGCGAGCCCTTACTAGGGTACTATCAGAAGTCGGAATAACAAGTCGGAAACCGGCCCTCTGAAACTCCTTTAGTTAAGTGTTTTGCAGAACCATTTACTGTACTGTAAGTAAGTGCGAATCCCGAACGCCACAACCGCGCTTGGCTGTTTCGCGTAGAATTTTCGACGGCTGCATGTACTGTAGGACCGACCTGTAATGAGGCAACCCCACGCTCATCATCTGTTTGAGTAAAAAGTTCGACAGCTACATGGGCACCCTCGCATCTCTACCATGTGGGAAGACATGCTTTGATATCACAAGACCAGCGGTCGATGCCTGCAAGCACATCACCACATATCTATCAGTCGACTATGGCCGAAGTTGCCATGATCCCCAGCAACCAAACAGAGAAATTACGACGATTGATGGAGATAGGCTGATGGAGATAACTCCATCCCCCGATGCCTCCAATTCGGAAAACCCTCGATGCCCACGGCATACTTGTACCAAACTAGCACTTCCCCTGGCCTGCTTACAGCCTAACTCTATCATGTCCTAGTGATCAGTTGCCGCCCTTGTAAGAGCAGAGGTGTTAACTGGCTCAAATCCCTTCGTAAAGATATAAAGGGCCAGACAGCTGCTGGTAGATAGCAGAGAGGTTTTTTTTTTTTTTTGAGCTCAAGCACACTTATACTTAACCTATCCTACCCTTCAAGACATATCAGTCTTGCCTAGTCGTTGAATTCCATCCCAGCTAGAGCAGCCATCCACCGTCAATTCAACAGCAAGCAGAAATACGCGACCATGCCTAACGCTCTCTCGCTGCGGCATGGGAAGAATGTCCGTGATCAGGAAGACGAACTCTCCTCGCGCATCACAGAGTCCTTTACGGTCGTGACAGTGGGCGATCTCATCCAGATCAAGCCCTTTTCCACTCGCAAAAATGCAGATATCCAAGCCCTTGTTAAGCTGATGCAGAGCGCGGACATTACCCTGGCCAACAATGAGAATACGGTCGTTGACCGACTTACCTACAGGGGCCCGATCTCTCACATGGAATCCGACGCCGCCGTGGCAGACGACTGGGCCAAGATGGGCATCGCCATGGTGTCTAAAGCCAATAACCATACCTGGGATAACGGCGAGCCTGGCATCATCCAGAACTTTGAACAGCTGCGTCGTGTTGGGATCGAGTACGTGGGCACAGACTATAACCTTGAGGAGGCGAGACTGGCACGCTTTCGAGAGACTCCTAAGGGCACAGTCGGGTTCATCGGAGCCTATGCAGAGGTGGCCGATTACTCGCAGTTATTCGGGCTCCCCGGCGGCGAACATGTAATCGTTACTCCGACGCAGCTCGCGGAGCTACGAGCTATCCGCGACTCGATCGTTGCTCGGCGCGTCGAAGTTCCCAACGGCATCGATGTGCCCGATACCGATCCCGAAGGAAGCGTCCTCGTATTTGGGCGCATCTTCAAACTGGCCAGTACGAGTGACGGGGTCAATGAAGAGGCCGCCGCGATCAAAAAGCGTCTGGAGCATCATCTGAATTCCAAAGGCCCCATCACTTATAAGAACAACACCCTCGGCCTCAAGGTCTATCATGGCGTGACGGTTTCTCAGCTCGCAACATTGCGGGCCATCGCCGGCGACAAAGGCAGCGGCAACACCCTCGATGTTTTCGGTGTCCATTTCAAAGTAACTCCCGGCACCGGCGAGTTCAGCTACGATACTGACCTCCAAGAAGAGCGCGACATCCTGCGCGAGGTCCGTACAGGCAAGCAATTCGCCGATTTCGAAGCCTTCACAATCCACTGGCACCAGAACCGCTTCTCGTTCCAGAAATACTCCTTTGACCATTACCCGCCCGACTTTGAGATCCAATTTGCCCACAAGGTCATTGACAACGGTGCGGATTTGTTCTTTGCGCATGGGGTACATACTCTCAAGGGCGTCGAGATCTATAAGGGAAGACCGATTTTCTACGGCTTGTCAAATTATATCTTCCACCAGCAGCAATTCCGCTCTTGGCGCGATGATGCTGTCCGTCCTCATGCGCCCTTGACTGGCCCTCTTCTAGGCGAGGGCGAGATCAATGAGGCGAGGTGGGCGTGGTTACACCGGCCGGAGAATCTCGAGACTATTCTGGCCAGCAGTCGCTATGAGAATGGCAAGCTTGCTGAAGTGTTACTGTATCCGGTGGATTTGGGACGGACGCCGAGGCCGAGTTCGGATATTGGGACGCCGAGGACGCCAGCTCCGGAGATTGCAAGGGATATTTTGGAACGGGTGGCGGTGTACTCTGAGCCGTTTGGGACGAAGATTACAATCGAGAATGGCATGGGTGTTATTTCCATACAATGATTGCGGAACTTTGCTGGCTGCTCTGTTGGCCTTCGTTCCTCTGATGATTTCATCTGAAACACCATTGTCTCGTTTCTAGGATACGTAATGTTAGATGACGGGAATTGCATCTCCATCTGAAGCTTGTGCTCTACATATTGGCAAAGTGTATAGTGAAGTTCTACGTCCGAAGGGTGTTTCACAGTAGAAATCTCAAAAAAATTCGATAGCATTTCTCATATCTTAGCTCTATAGTACTTTAAATATCATTCACCATGGTTATGTTGATCTTTGACAGACTTTCATTGATATTATTCAGCCGATGCCCATATGTTACTAATTAATAAAACGACCCAGACCACGTATTTTGCCATCCCTCAGAATGCTATACAATACAATTACAAGGCCATGCATATCATCATAACCCAACTCAAACATCCTCACTAATTCCCAAAGTCCCCGAAAGCCCAATTTCCGCTACCCAGCGCTTAGCAGTCTCCTGAGCTAAGATTCTCTGATGGATACTGGTACTCAGCAAAGCGACGATCTTAAGCGGAAATATAACGCGGATATATTCACCATGAGCTAGAGGATGCAACTCGACAAATGCCGCCACTGACATGATAGATGCGCATTGAGATTCAATTTCCTGGCCGTGGCAGGACAGCTCGGTTGGAGATGAGGAAGAGCGGTAGAGGATTGAGTGTGCGATTATGTTCGCTACATTGTATAACGCGACGGTACAGGCTGTGAGGAGGTCGCGGTAGACGAAGGCTATAGGTGAATATTGATGCTCAAGGGGTGAAAGCACGTCGATGATTGGGTTAGCGTCTTGAAATGCTGAGTCTTCACTGCCGGTGAAATTCTGCCTCTCAAAGTACCACCACCAGTCATTCAGCTTTCTTAGTAGTTCTATGGCCGGTTTTGATACGCCATTTGTGACCTCCCTGTTTCCCCCCGTTATATCAACCAAAGATTCCAATGTTCCTTTGGTACCTGATAGAATGAGGTAATGTGGTATGGAGAGGAGGATATCAATTATATAGTCAAATGGTAATTTTTGACAGGTAGCAAATGGGATTGTACACCAATCGGTAGATTCAAACCCTGAGCGTTCGATTGCCAGGATAGATATGTAAGCCTATCTTCGTTAAATGTAGAAGATAGAGGTATCAATCAATAGCACTTACGGTAAATAATCTCAGAGAGGAAAACATTTGATGCACCACACCCGTCTGACAATTTGCAGGCCCTCTCATCTTGAACATTTTCCCCGCGGCAGCGAGGTGCTGGGACCAGCCTGCCGACGTTGTGTTTTGAATAATTTCAAAATAGGTGAACATCAAAGGGGCACAGATCTCCTCGAGGTCAGGAAGTTTACTATTGTCTCTGGATAGTCCAACCTGGCGTTCGCAAGTATGATTTTGGAGCACCGCTCGCTGGCTCTTGAGCCCAGCAATGTACCAACGATAAGAGTCAGCCTGGATAGACTTATCGGCGTGGCGAAAAGCGTAATATGCCATGGCTGCTGCCCGGATGGAATATTTGAGTACGGGTAATGTCGATAGAGACAGGAACGCAGGGAGCTGGAACAGCCATGATTTTGGCCTGTCAGGATTTAAGGTCCGGATGGTGGAGACAAGATCAACAAACTGCGAAATGAAAAGTTGTTCAAATGCGTTCGCATTGCATGACCGATACATCTCTGAAAGCTCAAGGGAGAGATGGGTACCCGGACCTGTCTTTTTTGGAGAGACTTTTGCAGGTTCTAACTCGTCAAAGTTGCTTGATACATAGGGCCTTTCGCATTGGTCCAAGTCAGATGAACTGGTATTATCGCTTATGATTATCTGAGATAAAGAGCTATGTGGTGAGTTGGTGTTATCGCTCAAGCTCATCTGAGAGACAGGACTGCGTTTGGCGGCTCGCAGACGTCGAGGTCGTGATCGCTTTCCAGGTCTGACACTATCAGTCATATCAAGGATCAAGATCCCTTTAACAGGCCCAGAGCACTGTAGTCCTAAGCGCATACACTGTTTGCAACAAAGTGCAGTCTCATCGCACTACCCATGGTAAGCGTCACGTCCTAACGTCCCCGCATGCGAACGACATACCTTAACACGACGATATCGACATTCTTGGCAAGCTCTTGTGCGGGCCATACGAGAAGCCATGGAGGTAATAAATAAATCTGCAAATAAGAAACAGGACATTCATTCCTCTTCCTGACCAGGCGGGGAGTATTGAAGCGACATTCTTCAATGAAGTTGAAGTTGAAGTTCCCCACCCGCCCTGAAATAGGCGAATCACCGGGTCGCTGTGGCGAGCACGTGACACGGGGATAGGACAAAGACTCGCCGTCTACTACTCTGTACTTTATACCCAAGTTTCAAAAACGGATACAAGCTTATATCATTTCGGAGATACTAGGGAGCCTCGGGGGAAGGCGGCTGGTAAAAATCCAAAGCGAACATCTGAATCATAATGCTCACCTATTGTCAGACTAATACTTCACTTTTTGAAAACCTGAAATATGAAATACGGGCTAGGATGGGAGAGGAGCTTTATATTATGGCGATTATCATTCAATATAGAATACATTTGAGACCTCTCCTTTGAAGTGTATTTACCTTACTGAAGATATACGGGGCTCAAATCATGCTAGCTTTAAGCTTTACCTCTGTTGGTGCACCTGTATCCCCAACGCGTAGCACCAATCACTAGAATCACTAGTGAAGTGCGGTACGTCGGGTGGATGATGGTTGATTGCTTGAAGGGTAGAAGGATATGAGCCAGGGCTTATATCCTTCACCCTGATTGGTTGCCTAGCAGGCAACCACGCAACTGCCACCAACCTAGGCAAGTAAGACTATCGTACATGATCCATATCCCATATCCCAACCACCTCATTAACAACGGCAACGGATGATTTTATAATAATAGCTGACGAATCGAATCGAGCAATTGGAGGCTGATAATTTCTAACAAACGAGAGAATGGTGCAATGCTTAGAAATATACTAATCCGTAGTAATTGCCTGTTGGATATTGATTTGCAAATTGGATTATTGCCAAAGACGAGTCTAGTAGTCAGAGATGTCTATTCTACGTAGTTCGGCGGAACCCTACACTATGAATATCGGCAATGGACAAGACAAGACCGCTGTGAAATGCAGAATCGTAAGATGGGCGTCGCCATTGCATTTCCCTAGTCTCAGTTTGAGTCGTAAAGGCAGCAAGGGTTAGGGTTGCAGCGATAACGATGTCGAATGATAGGCTTACCCCCTTTCATCCCCATCGGCGACGACTGCATGAGTTTGGCGCGCGGGGTATAGCACTAGGCCCCTGCGGACTGACTAACATTACCGTGCCGTGTTCTCGGGAGAGGGGTGCAGATTGAAAGAATCGACCACGGGATCCGAGCTGAGACTATCCTACGATGGTTACATTACAAAAACCATCCGCGTATGCGGATGCGCTTGGCCGAATCAGGTAGAATTTTCGATAGGTTGAGACTCAACCGTACTGTCATCTTGTCTCCCCTAACATGCGGGGTTCTGTTGATGGCCTTCTTCTCCACGGAGTGTGAATCATCCGTACGTGGCCGGATGAAGTAAGAATCTTTGACAAGGCCAGAACTTACCGACTTAACGGAACAACTCATCGTGTCTCCCTTTTCGTGCGGGGTCCCCACGCGACCTGTTGTTGGTCTCGTTCTCCACGCAATGTGAGCCCCTGTTCAACTTACGCTATACCCTCTCCTATTCTGCTGAAGCCCTATGAGGTCTATATAAGGAGTTCATAACCACATCTTTCGAGCGCATAATTCTTTCGTACAGCTACAGCTAGTATTTTGATCCTGATCTGGAAAATCTTCAAACTCTTCAAGATAAAATGGCAGAATCACAAGATGGATCTAACAAGATTGGTGACGTGGAGCTTGTTGAAGAGATAAACAAGGACTTTCCTACAGTTGGATATATTTATGATGATCCTGCTGCGAAGATTCATAAATCAGCATTGGAGCGGAGGCTCCTTTTGAAACTTGACATTGTAGTGATTGGGTTGTCATCCATGCTCTTTCTCGTCAATGCCTGGGTAAGAATTCTGGCGGTTGTCTTCGAGCACCATATCATGCTGAACTATGATTTCTGGACCTCGTAACTAACCCCGCATATCTAATAGGATCGAAATAATATCGGCAATGCGCGTGTGATGGGTTTGGAGCAAGACACGCATATGAGTGCTGCGCAGTACTACAACTGTATTTCCCTATATTGTAAGCTATTTATCCTAGATCTCTACCTTACCATAACCAGAGTCGAGATACTGACACACCATACAGATGTGGGCTATATAATTTTCGTCCTGCCAGCTAATCTTACCATTCGGTTCTTCAGGGCAAACAGGCAACTAGGCGGTTGTGTGATTGTCATCGCTGGCTTGTCGTGTTGCATGGCTGCTGCCAAAAATGCAGCCACGATTCTTGCACTCCGGATTCTCTTCGGAGTCGCCTCGCCTTTTCTCCAATCTTTGTCACTTTACACTAGTATGTGGTACAAGCGTAATGAGCTTGCGACTCGAGTCGGTATGTCTGAAACGTTCTCCCATTCTCTTATCGATATCTTTGCTGAAAAATCTCTAGCTTGTTTCTATTCAGCATCTACTTTGGCTGGCGCCTTTAGTGGACTAATTGCTTACGGTGTTCAGTTGAACTTGAATGGTTCTCTTGGACGACCAAGCTGGCAATGGCTCTTTATAATTCAGGGTGTAGCTGGTATCTTCATCGGCGTTGTGTCATGGATATTCCTACCTCCTCCCCCGGATCATATCAAAGGAAAGCACTGGATGTTTACGAATGAAGAGCTCGACTTAGCACTTGCTCGGTCAAATAGTAAGATCCTCTTCTTCGTTTCCTTCCACATGGTCTAACTTGGCGCAGCGTATAATGTTACAGGCGCAGAATTCGTACCTAAACAGATCTGGAACGCCCTCAAAGATCCAAAGACGCTTTTGTTTGCTCTCGCAAATAGCGGTGTTTCTATGGGCCTTGCTTCTATTGCAGCCTTCTTTCCGACTTTTATTTCTGAGTTCGGCTACTCTCCTGGTACGATAACCTTTCTTATTACTTCTACGTTGGGTTTGACGTAGTTGCTAACTCCTAATATAGTACGAACGCAACTATTTTCTGTCATTCCTTACGCTTGTGCATTTGTGATGTCACTCCTCTTGAACCATTGTTCGGATCGTTTCAATTCAAAAGGACCTGTTATCCTGTTTGCTCTGTCACTCTCTGTCATGGGATACATCATCCTCCTAGCCGTCGATAACGTGCATGTCAAGATTTTCGGAACCTGCCTTGTGGCATCGGGTGTCTACCCATGTATCATTCTCGTGGGTGCATGGACGAACATCAACATTGGCGGTTTCACCAAACGCGCATCTACCTGGGCGTTTGTGGAGATCTTCGGGAGTTGCTTTTCCATTCTCGGCTCTCATGTCTATACCGATCCCCCAAAGTACGTAAAGGGTCATTCGGTGCTCTTGGCGTTTATGTCGGTGTCTCTTCTGTCTACTCTTGGCGGAATTCTCTGGATGCGTCATCTTAATATCCAGAAAGATATATCTCAGAGAGAATATGCGGCCCGAGGAGAACTTCATCCAAAGCTTTCGATGACACTGGAGGAAGCTGGAGATAATCATCCTTCGTTCAGATATGTACTATAAAGAGTGTATTTCGTGGAGCAGGAGGATGGCTTGAGAAGTTGCCCAGAGATAACCACTTGCGATTCTGCTAGACAGAGTATTACCTGGCAATACTTGGGGAAAATCAATCATATCATGCTATGATTGTATTATCTGTGCTCTAGATTTTAATTTCAACCTTGATCGTCCTTCATTGTTGGTACTGTTTAAAACCTACCTGGTCCCGGCAATTTGACAAATATATATGTTCCGGCCCATTCGCTAACTACACTTGTTGGCCAACTGGCCGGCCTATACGCCAACTGTAGAATTGGTGGGCCGGCCGGCCAGTTGGCGAATTGGGCCAGCCAGTTGGCCAACAACGGTGGTTAGCGAATGGGCCGGAACATATACAACTCGTCTGCCCCCGGGAATAAAGACTCAAAAATTAGACCGTACGAACGCAAGAGGGAACATAAATTTTTGAGTGACAATTTGGAATTGTAGTCTACCCTAACTCATTAGCCTACATGTCTCCTGAAAGTTATCCCTTACTCTTAACTCATTCCTCATTTTCGAAACTTCCGAATTGACTCTCCCATCCCAGCACCACGCTTCAACGCTTCCATAGTCAACTCATCAATCCTTTTCCGCTCCTTGCACAGCTTCACAACCTGCTCTATCAGTCTCGGGGGAACAACAACCACGCCATCCTCATCACCAACCAAGATATCATCTGGATGAATCCACAGATCGCCATCAAACTGCAGCGGAATATTGATTTCTGACGAACGCGTGAACGTGTTTGATCCCAAGATTGAAATACCCCGCGCGAAGAGCTGTGTATTCATATATATCAGCTACTCCTTCCATCAAAGCAGGATTATTGCAGGTGGGATTTGCGTACGGGCACTCTAAGGTCTTGAATCTCGCAGATATCCCTGAATTTGCCGTCAATAACCACCCCAGCCGCACCGAGGTATTGCGATCGCAACGCCATAAGGCCACCGAAACAAGCGGATCTGTAGTTCTTCGGCTGTTGGATATACATGATCTTGCCCGATTCGTTGGCATCGGCAAAGTGCATGGGAGGTTGAGGACTGCTGGTATCTTTTGCGTCTACCATCTATCTGCCCCCGTTAGATATATAGGTGTCTTTGTAGATATGTATATGCGGATGGATATTGTACCTTAACTGTCACGGCTTGTCCAATTATCAAAACATTTTCGACACTGCTGCTGGTTTCGCCGGCTAGTTTGGGCGACCACATGGTGATTCCTTCTAAATAGCCGCCTAATGGGTATTTTAATTTCACGAGCGCATCGCCTATCTGGAGGTGTTAGATGACTTGATTGATGGTGAAATGGGGAGGTTTGGAATGTCTCTTACATCAGAAGTGGCGAATGGCCGGAGGGTTTCCATCCTGTACGCCATTATATGAGCGCTGGCCTCTGTGAATTTTTTGAGTCGGAAGTCTTCGATAATAATTAAGGACGTGAGAGACTTAGTAATAAATAATGCACAAGCCGGTATCGTCAATAATGATAACGGCAAGTGCTTAGGATCCTGTATGATTATCAAGGTAGAATTCTCGCGTATGCAGCTGTCGATAATTCTTCCTGAAATGGACGGGTACATTGAATGACGAAAAAGACGAGGAGATTCAGGGCTCGAAAGGAAAAGTCTAAAGGAAAGTGTTGCTAAAAGTGCCGGTAACTCCACAACATGCCGGAATAATCGGAATTTCTAGACTGCGACTTGAGTTGCCCTTCGTATTCAGTTTTCAGACTTCCATTCTGTAGTATCCGGACCCGTCGCAGATTTTACCTAATGGAGTTTGGTGTAGTATAATTCGCCCATCTGTTAACAACCCTTTTTTTTTTTTTAACGCATTACGACTTTGCGCGTAGTGCTCGCAAGGAGGCCTGGGAAGAACGTGGGTGGCCCTGGGAGAAGCTATCAGAGCTATGAAATCATGTAATTATGGCTGCTTCTTCCCTGAGGTAATATATGTACGCTACATACGCCAAACAATATCCATCACGCAACAAGGGTATAAATCTTTAACAATATATAATGTCTGACGTGATCTGCAGCAAGATCGATATGACACGATATCGTCTCTAGAATAGAGCAAGCTTCTGCCCGTCCCTTACAACGCCTTCCTTTAACAAGTTCCACCCTGGAAATGACTACATCCTCTTCTATCTCAAGCCTCTGCAGTAGTCCCCAGCGGAAGCAAAAGAAACAGAACCGACTCCCAGCAGCCTACTATCGCGGCGGCACATCACGAGCCATCATGTTCAAGGAACAAGACCTACCCACCGACCGAACAGAATGGGCATCGATATTCACCGGTGCAATTGGCTCACCAGATACCAATGGACGACAGCTGGACGGCTTAGGAGGAGGCCTTTCCAGCTTATCCAAAGTCTGCGTCGTAGGCTTGTCCTCGCACCCCGACGCAGATGTCGACTATACCTTTGCAGCCATCGGAATCAAAGACGCAGATGTGGACTATTCTAGCAATTGCGGGAATATGACAAGTGCTGTTGGTCCGTTTGCTGTGGATGCTGGCATTGTGCGAGGAATAGAGGATGGAGAGGCCATGGTTAGGATCCATAATACAAATACCGGCAAGCTCATTCATTCTACATTTTCTGTGCTGGATGGTGAGGCCGTGGCAGAGGGAAGCTTTGATATTGATGGAGTTTCCGGAATGGCGGCGAAGATTAAGCTCGCGTTCCTTGACCCGGCAGGATCTCGGACTGGCAAGTTATTGCCTACTGGCAATGTCATGGATGAGTTTGAAGATGTGAATGCTTCGTGTATTGATGCTGGGAATCCATGTGTCTTTGTGAGGGCTCAAGATCTTGGTGTTGAAGGATCTATTCTCCCTGACGCCGTAGAAGAACAATCTGATTTACTTATCAAACTGGATAAGATACGGCGACTAGCATCTGTTGCCATGGGGTTGAGCAAAAACGAAGCCTCAGCAACAGGCTCGATCCCGAAGATTGCCATGGTTTCTACACCATCGACTCATGCCCTCAGCTCTGGTGTGACGCTCGACAAGAGTGCCGTTGACCTAACGGTGCGCGCTATCTCTGTCGGACAGCCGCATAGAGCTATACCTATCACTGTCGCCATGGCATTTGCTGCTGCTGGGAATGTCCGCGGATCTGTTGTTCATAGTCTTCTTTCTGAGAAACGTATCGATCCTGATGGAATTACACTTGGCCACCCTAGCGGGAAGATTGTTGTTGGAGCGCATTTTGATGCCAGTGGTTGTCTGACAGATGCTGCCGTGTTTAGGACTGCAAGGAGACTGATGGATGGAACTGTCTACTGGAAATGAATATGGCTGCCCTAATATAGACCGCCCTCCTCGCTGTGTTATGATAATCTTGAAATTGCGTCCTGGGTCTTGAGAGCCTCATGAGCTATTGCAGACAATTGGGGAAGTGTGAAGATTATTTGCCCATGTATGCTTCTGTGGCTTCTGTACTCGTATTTGGCTAGCAAAATGAAAGCACACAACCTTGGTCTTGACATGAAGCAAGTTGAAGCACTGTAGCCGTCTTATCCAAGCCATCCGGGACCAGCCTACGTTACCTGTGACCTCGATTTAGGACTTCAAATCCCAAAACCCTGTTGGTTTGGTACTCAGCAGGGATATAGATAAACTTCGTGTTGTTTAACCCACTGTGGGTGTCTAAGATATTCTATCTTGTTCTGTCTTAGGTTGTCGCTACTAGGTTTATATAATTCTTTATCTGCCATCCACTACACCAAACGCTCTTGAACCGTATTCACTGCCGGGAAGTCATTGTAGAACCAAATAACCTCCCTTTTTGTTATTAAGGGTACTGGGTAGCAGTGGCAGTTAACGAGTACAGATGGCATGATGACGTTCAGGCTGTCTTGAGGCATTCCAGTCGTAGAACGAAGGTTCGGCAAGGTTTAATGTGACAGAGACACCGAGCGAGCTACTTCAATTTCACAGCTGCCAGCTGGACTAAGAAGTGTGGAAACTGTGAAAAGAGATACAAATTGCATTGGTACAATTAGAAAAACAACAGTGATGAAGAGCGAGTAACACATAGCTATTACAGGCCCATGATCCAGCAACGTGCGAAGATATTTGGCCCACTCCCAAATCCTACAGGGCGAAAAGCGGAGATTACTCCCCAAGAGAACCTTGCCGCTAGGAGGCTCATAGTCGCACTAGGAAAGGTGTCTCGGTACGAGATAATGTCATCTCGCTTCACCTCCTCCTTTCCTGTCCTTCCCTAGAAAGGTAAGGGCTGCATATTTGCACCGTAGCCGATATTACTAAGCAAATGCAGCCCTGTTTCTGGTGTCATTCTTACTGAACTCCGATGGATTCGTACATTTCACTAGCTAGTCATCCCACTTGCTCCCGAAATTTACACACCATAGCAGGTATTGATAAGATTACGCAATAGCGCCGTAATCCAGTCTCAATACACAATCCGGGCTATTAATACAGTCATTTTTTCAGTTGACTTCTCTATAAATGAAAGCTCAGATTCGTAATCAGACGCGTCAGGTTCATTGCTCGCCCCTACATCAACTCAAACAAGCCTCCGATGCCTTTTACTTACAGGAATATCAATATCGGTATATGCAGTTTTAGAAATGGTATCACGTAATTGAGAAATAGTCCAATTATGAAATAAGCCGTCTTCGGTATCTTTGCAAAAAAATTTGAGTTATCCAACGAGATGTTTAGAATATAAGGAGAGGGAGGTGGGCTTTTCTTAAAGGAAGAGTAAAAATAGCCAAAGCACCTACAGCTCACTAAAGGTCAAGGAGCCGAAGGATATGGGAGTTTCGCAAACTCCGCAGGATTATCGCTAACTAGACCCCATAAATATATGCCTACCCCGGGCTTTTCTTTCTTTCTTCTTTCTTTTCGCATATAACACAGGAATCTAGATTTCTATCCTTCTCTTGGACGTTGCATAACTAAATTTTTTTTTAATTCATAAAACCATACAGTAACAATACAGCAGGTGGCCTAGGCAGATCGCCTTCATAAAATGCCAATGAAGTCACAAAACAAGAGCCGGCCGGCAACACCGCTTGACGCTCCACCATTTCGCTGACCTCACTTGCTTTGCGAGAAGACCTTTTTTGCGACATGAGCATCTCACTCGACATGAACAGAGTCATAGTCCAGTCAAATCTTACAAGTGCTATCTCTGCCTTAGGGAATTTTCCAGGAGGTAAATGTAAAATTTGTTTACTCTATAGATACCCATAGAGCTGGTACTAACAGATGCAGTGATATTCTCAAGCGACAAGGTAGCATTGCACACCAATCCTAGCCCACCGACACGTACTCCGGTAGCTTGTAAAAATTGCAGACGCCGCAAACTGAAATGTGATGCAAGTAATCCATGTGCCACATGTGTCTCGAGCCAGCTAGAGTGCGAACGAGAGGTTTGTCTATCTCTGAGCCCGCCGCTTGGCACAGATACATCAATATCCTCTTCAGATGCCAGTTCGATTGATTTATCAATCTCAATGATGGACTTGAGAATTGACAGTCTTGGCACGCAGGGTTGGTGTCCTAGTAAGGCCCTTCGGGAAAAATTCATGGCATGAAGGAATCAAGGAATCACGCAGTTCTCGATTTTCAGTGGATAGACAAAGAACTCTAGCAATTGGGTGTACGTCAATATAAACATCAAAATTCCATCCTCGATAGCCCATCAACAGCTGATACTGATTCCAAATTGAAAGCACTTTGCATCATGGAGTAGCAAGAGGCAGGTCGACTCTCGTGGGCCTTGTTCGACCTCTATTTTCAATTTGCTGTAGCTCAGAGCCAGATGCCTCTGCTCTCGTACGTGGCTGCCCTAAGCCGCCGGACATTAGCGGCATTTCATACTCTTCGCCAGGTCGAATGCCATGATTCTGTTGTGAGAACGGATTCCTCTTACTCTCGGCCATTGCGCCAGTCATTGCCCTGCCTGCCTTCCAACCCTCCTCAATCACGACGGTAATTGTTCGCTGGGCTCTAGACGAGAAGCCGTCGGGCGCAATGTATTCGACAGGGCCTTCTACATCCTTCAACTTTCCAAAATTGGGCTCTCGTGTCTTAGTAACATCAAACCCAATATGGCGGTGCCCATCTCGGCCGTGATATACGCCAAATAGGAAGCGGTCATCTGTTAACAGAAGTCTTGCCTCCATGTGCTCTTTAGAAGGAGTACGATGAGTGATATCTAAATGTGGACTTGCCATGAATTTAGATTCGTGGCACATAGCCATAAGGTCAGCCAAACTGTAGAGCTGACGTGGAAGAAGGTGACAAGCTCCTGGCATCGCCGCCGGTAACAGAATCGAGTACAGTACCAGCGATACCATCATGCCGATGTAAGCAGAAAGAGAAAATGAGAAATTGACCCGATCATACTTCTCATTTGGAGTGACAGTCAAAAGACCACCCACAAATATGGGGAAAAGTGGTGACAGTGTGTTCAGCGTTGAGTAAATGCAGACCTTAACGTGACCCCTGTTCCAAGCCGTCAATGGGACTTGAATGGGCGATAGGGTGAGGTACGCTAGGAGAATTGATTCCGCTGCCGTAGCTGGTATTCGCTCTTCCTCAATCAGCCCAGTGTTGTCGGCAGAGGAGGCTGCCCTGGATCTCGAGCCACGCCAGTCTCTCAAACGCTGCGAGACGGATTTTTTGCGGCCCTCACCAAACATATTTTTGAAAGGTTGCATGAAACGCATATTCAAGTCGATCCACATGATTATGGTGGATGTGAACAGGCCAGCAACGTAGGTTGGAGCAGACCTGAACATCAGCGCCCATAGGAGCACAGTCGACTTTGGATCGGCAGGATCGATAGGCGGTAAGGTATGGTTACTAGAACCAAATCCATAATAAAAATTCGAGGGAAGTTTGAGATTGTTAGGAAAAGAAAAGCCAGTAGATGGTAGTCGAATGACCAAAGCATAGATGCTCAGTGCTAATGCGCCCATGGGCAACAAGGAAGCAAGTGCGATGACCCAACGCGCACAACCAGGATTGCAGTTGTATGGATAGTGTTCACAGCTTGGCCAGGTCCCATGAGCGCACTTTTTAAGCCTGTTACACCGGTCTACAGGATTGGGTTTCGGCTTTACATTACGAAAAGTGACCACTTGTTGCCAAGAACGGCCCACTGGAGATCTCTCCTTTTGAGAGGTTTGTCCAGTCTGTGATGCAGAAAACTCGACTCCGATGCCATAGACGACATCAGTTTTCAGAGGATTGTCTCGAACTCTCGTCCAGTATCCAAGCCGGAAGCGTCGATGTGGTAACATCACATGTTTTGGGCGTAGGTCGTGGCGGAGCTCAAGCGGAGCGAAGTACTGCAATGCATTGCAGTGTGCAAACAGAGATGCATAATCAGCGATGGACACTGGATCCCATTTGAGGCCTGTAGACTTCCCGTAGAAATGAAAAGGGATATAGAGAGTGTAGAGAATCATGATGATGTAGCCGACAATGAGCACAGCAGCTGGATACAATCGTACAGTCAGAATCCAGTACTGCTCGTTCGTGTTGTTATCGATGTGTTCAGTGCTTGCAAAAAGCGCTACTTTGAGACTAACAATGAAAGAAGCTACAAATTGGCACAGTAGGGAGAAGACTGATATGAAGCTTTTCGGAGTTATCATAAAACTCTGCCATGGAAACCATGCACCACCGACGCCTTTCCAAGGCTTTGATCCAATAGTCTGCTCGCCCACTCGATCGGCCATGCTTACGAACGGTACCATACGCAAAGCTTCGTGCACCGTTTGACGGAATAAGAGGACGGTGACTGTGCCAATGATGGAAGGAAAATACCGAGAGATCAAGTGTACATTCTCACTGGAGAGTCGGAAGTTATGATTCGAATTTTGGATAGACTTCCACATGAGCACACCGATTGCTGTGGCTGTCACTGTGTACAAAAGTACGAGGAGGGTAACGACTCTCCATTGTAAGATTGTCGGCCAAAAGTTCAATTCGCCGAGGTTATCATTTTCGAGGGGGGGTTTTCTGTCGATGAATTTTGGAGTGAGGGAAACTGTTAGGATATAAGCAATCAGCCTCATACCATCTAAAGTAGCCATCAAGGAGGATTTAGACTATTTGTGCTTCATTGAAAATCTTTTGGCTTACCTAGTCGACGATTAATCGCCTGTGTTGGATTTTCAGCGGCTACCTGTTGAACTCGTGGTGGAGCATCTGGGACGCTGTCTCCAAGCACTCGTGCCGGGCTACTGTTGGCTGCATTTCTAGATAAAAGCTCGTCTTCTGATCGGACATCATCGGCAGAGGATCTTCTAGAGAGACCAAGGCTAGGACTTTGTGGAGCAAGACCACCAGCGTAATCAGGTCCCAAATGTGAGGCAAACTCTGCCATAACCTCTGAAAGCAATATGTTTTTATTTATAAGGCAACGCAACCGATAGATAGCGAACTGGATCTCTTTAGAAGATTATACGGTTAAATATTCTGAAAGCATGAAAAATTGGAAAAGAATGTGTTGAACCGTAAGGCTGGAGCTCTTATTTCATATAGGTGATTTTGGGAAGGGACACATTCAGCCTCATATGACATGACTAAAGAAATAGACGGGAAGGCGATGGCGTGAGGAGAGGCGCAAATCCAGGCGGTCGAATAGAAGTTAAACCTAGCGAGATAGCCAATCATCCCTAGGTAGTGTGTGCCAAATCACCGCGAGGTTCTTCAGCTCCATGCAAGCCATCCGATATTTCGGCAAGCAGCCCGTCCGAATATGCAACGATTGCCCGAGGCGGAGAATGATATGAAACTCTAAAGTTTATTTATGATTGGTCTTTATGAAGTGTTGGTCTAATCGAAAGCCACTATGGTCAGGCTGACTGCACTGAAGTTGGCTCCTACATGTATGTGTATTTTCGTTACTTAACTGTGGGCTTTAATGTCTTAGGATCGCCCCAAAGTCTGCTTCAGCTGTCTCGGTCTTCTCGAATGTTCCCGTTCCCAAAATAGGAAGAAATAAAAGGTTCCGAAGCGAAACATGGATTTGAAATCGCAGATAGCTTGAACTACGATTGGATTGCCACTTCTGTGGAACTCAAGGCCATCTCAGCTTCTTCCTAGCGAGGAATGATGTTACACACAGTATAAACTTAACTGTAAAAAAATCACGTGAGTCTAAATATCCTAATTCCCATGCCATCAAGACTCTGCCAGTGTCAAGCGATTTCTCGGCACGTCGTTCACGGATTCGCTCAGCGACGTTGTAATCATCGTTGTCAAAATCGAAAAGGGCATCGTCGTTACCATCGTCGAGATTGTTATGCGCTGCCTCCGGGGATAGTCGGCTCTATGAGTTTCATCTCCTTCGCCGAGACGGTCTTAACTAGCTCTTTTGAAACAATTCAGCTGAAGAATAGCTATACGCCAATCCCCTGATTGAAAACCATTGTACTATCTATCTTTAGTTGGACTAACCTTAACAAATCCCCAAGACCAAGCAAAATCTTTCAGCTACTATTGAGAGGAGATAGCACATATTGTTGAGATATACATGACTAACAACGGAATTTTCTATAAAGGCGAATATACCGGAACCTTTACATTATCCACTTCTCGATCCTTAAAGTTGGTAGACAGTGGATTTGAGACAACCACGTGCTCATATCTACGGTACAGTACTGTACGGTACAAGAGGATCTAATCTAATCTTATCCCCCCACAATCTCAATCTCGCAAAAAAAGTTTGGCGGAACTTCACCACAACCGCGGGCAATAAATAGACAGACGCATTTCAACTCACCACACACTCCTCGCTCTCTAAAGATCGTCCTATTCATTTGAATAATACCCTTTAAATCTGCACACAATCTGCCAAAAAATGAAAGTCCTAACCCTCAACTTCCTCACCTGCGCCGTAAAAGCCTGCAAAAGCAGCTCGGCGTCATTTCCTCTACACCCCAAAGACTGCGAACTTGTTTCGGACACGATCGAAGCGAATCCCAAATTGATATATAATGTTTTGCCTCGGATAGACTGGGATGCTCTCGTGATTGTAGCTAAGGAGGTTTGCCTTCCTTCCTTTCCCCCCTCTCCATCACAGCCATGAAGACAAGAAGTGAGAGCTGACAGATTGATGTGAACCAACAGCTAGGATTCCCGACCCTGCCCGCCGCAGCGCCCACACCAGAAGAGCTCGAGAAGGATGACAAGATGATGGCGGAACTGCACACGCTGCTCTTGGAAACCCAGATTAGCGAGGGCTCGTTGGTTTGTGGGAATTGTGAGCACGAGTATAAAGTCCGCGAAGGGATTGCAAACTTCTTGCTGCCTAATCATCTGGTTTGAAATAAGCTGGAGGGAATATTAGTGGCCATAGGAGGAATTCCGTGACCTTGCATTTAATAAAAAAGGCAGTATGGGACGCGGATCATACTTTTTACGATCGCTGCGGGGTTGCGTTAGAGCGTAAAGCGGATGAGGGAATGAATAGCATAGGATTACTGTACTTGATACCCATTTGGCTGAGTGGTAGCGAGAAGGACTTGTTGGGAGCCGATGAACAAATCCGAGAAGAAGAGGCCGAATGATAAGCAACATGTCTCTGCACAGCCGGCCTGGAGTAGTACATGAGAGTCCATCAAAATGATATTGACGGGGCTTGTTAAAGTACACAACTCTCTCTAGGCAAGTGCGAAGAACCTGAGGATGAGTTCAAATTTAAATTAAAAAATACACCGTGAGGACGTGATGTGATATCCGGCCCTTGATCTATTTATCGTCCACCACATATAGGAGCTATCCCTGACCCGCTTGTAACTAATGACTACATAGACAGCCCAGGCGGCCAATTTTTCCCTGGCACTGCTCAATTTCCACTGAATCCCATGTCTACTTATACAAGTGCTCATTCCATCCGTCAGCTCACGCCCTCGCCGCTCATAAGCGCTCCCTTTCCTCCCCTAGCTTAGCATATCTGGTGATGCAAACACAACATTACGTATTCTCCACTACTCCAGACCAAATGGTTTTGGTCTGACTTGCCGCCCGTCCATTCATCTCAATGATTAAAAAACGCCCAGAATTCTTCGTCTGAAAAGAGTACATTTTTGCTGTCCTGTCCCATCCCAGGCCCCAAAACCCACCATCTTATGCATCGCGAACAAAAAAAATTAAGACTTTGAACAAATGCATATAACGTAACGCCCGGCTGAAATGAAGAATGTGTTGTGATTTGCTGATACGCTAGTGAGACTCCAGATGTTGAGGGAGCCGCCCTTTACCATGCCGTCGCTATCCGAAAAACAAAGGAGATCAGTTGAGGAATCCTTTACACGCTGCGGTACCGCAGAGGCAAGGAATACGGTCAGTGCTTCCTATTTCACGCTCAAATTTGTAGTCGTACGTGAGTTCCTCATCTATGTCACGGTTAGAGAATGCTTGGAAGAACACGAGGAATAGATGTCTTACTTTGTGCAATATCACGCAGCGCATAGATAACGATACGCTTGCTCTTTTCAACCGTAATGATTTTGGCAGTGCAGTTGGGCATGCAACTATGGTTAATGAATCTGGCAATGCCGCCTTTCTTCGTTGCATCGATGACTGTGTTTTCGTCGATTCGGAAGAGATAACTACTCCCAATACCGCTCTTGAGGTATCTGTTTTCTCGAAGATCGGCTACTTGTTGTCGAACCTTCTCGCCAACATATTCAATGATCATATCGTTCATTGGAATATTCTCCATTGCGTACAGGCCCCAGTTGTGGATAGCAGATCGAGCAAATTTCACAGGCTTCTTCCGTTTCTTCAGTTGATTAAATCGAAGAACATCAGAATCACCTCCAAGAGTTTTCTTTTGGTCGTTGAGATCTGCAACGAAGCGACGATTGTTGACACGGCTAGCTCGAGAATTCCCTTTTGCGAGCAACTTCTCAGCAGCAATTTTAGCGGCTTCAGCGGCCTCGGCCACGAAATCTTTCCCAGCCTTCTTAGCTTGGGCTTCGCGGGCCTCTCGAGCCTTTTGAACTTTGATTCTGTGCGGCAGATATAGCGATTTCTCGGAATTAAGAATCTTCTTCGTGCCTTCAGTACGAGCACAACCAGTCTCATTTTGTATGTAGTATCCCTCAACAGCGACTTCGTTCGTAACAAGGCCACGATATCCATCTCGATTTAATGCTTTGATATCCTTTTGTTTCCATGACCAACTCGGAATCCAACTCTTGGAACTTGTTGCTTGCGCATCGAAAATTGCAGTAGCATTCGGCATATCTTCCTCATCTTTGAGTAGGTTTTGAATTCCATCTAGATCCAGAATGTTTTGGAAGTCATCGTCAACTGTAGGTCGCGGAGATTCGCCAGACATTCCCCACTCAACAGAAGTCTCAACAGGCGCTGTCTCAATGATAACGTCCTCTTCATCATCTTCGACTTCTTCGCTGGGGGTACGAAGAAGTTCTTCCATGTATATGCCCTCTTGCTGTCTCTTGAGTTCCTCACGTTCCTCGAAGATCTGTCTCTTGGATTTCTTCTTTTTCTTTCCGATCAGCTTCCTCTTACCTTGTGCAAGAGCCTCAGCTTCACTTTCAGTTTTAAGAACACCATCAATGTCTTGCATGGCGGTATCCTCGTCAACCGTGGAGGCAGACAAGGGGAATTCCTGCTCAATTTTGTCTGCTGCCACGCCAAACAGTTCTTCGTCTGTCTTCTTCTGGCGTTTCAGCGCCGCTTCCATCTGCAGATCAAGCTTCCGTTTCTTCGTCGGAACAATTGGTTCTCCTACGACAAAATTGGCTTCGCTCATCGAGTCATCATCACGTGTATCCACAGACGCGCCATCGTCTTTGGCCCGGTGTTTACGAAGGATATCGGTTTCGGCATCAGAATCGTCATCATCAGAACTCAATCGGCTTCGGGGTCTCGAATCAGGCTCCTCCGTATCTCGAATTCGAGACCGAGACTCGGTATCATCGTCAGAATCATCATCATCACTCTCAATGAAGCGGTGATTCAAAGGACGATACACAGCTTTGCGAGGTTCCGGCCGTGCCCTGGCAAATGGATCTTGGAAACCGACGTTGAGTTTCTTTCCTTTCTTAGCCTTTCGAATCCGTGGCAAAGCAGATACATTAAGCTTCCCAGGTCCCATCATACGACGTTCAGACGTATCATTTCGCGAATTTGGGGTTCCAACGACAGGGCTGTCTTCGCGATCATCGTCTTCATGAATAAAAGGAAGTTTCAAGTCCTTGGGGTCAGGAATATTGAGTTTTCGTCGCTTTGAAACGTGATTTGCAGGGTCCATGAAATTGTGCAAGATCGGTGCTGCAATCTTGGTTCGAATGTTTCTCACAAGTTGATCCTTGAGTTCCCGCCGAATGACCTCGATAGCCTCTCTCGCCGGGTCAAAATTCTTGGCTCGTTCCTTCTTCTCTTCTTCGAGATCGGCCTCTTCCTCCTTCTTACGAATCTCCTCATCTCGCCGTTCCTGTTCCTCATTGTCCTTCCTCGCAGGGCTACGACTTCGTCGGCGTGTAGCATCCGACATGCGATGAGACGAGGGCCGCGAGCCCTTTGTGCCATAGAGGAAAAGCTTCATGATCATCGTGTAGTTAAACATGAGAGTTCGGTCAAGGGTCCGGAAACATCGCTCACAATCACTTCTTCCATAGCGACTATTTGGGAAAGTTATGTAGTAGCCATGACGATCTAAGCGAACCTCCTCGACATTGAAATGTCTCATGCGCTTCAGCATATGTGGTGGCGTGGAATTCATCACTGGGACCGAGTCTCCAGATACGAAAATATACGGTTGACTTTCCAGTTGCGATGATATAGGCTCGGCACTTTCGATGACTCTTTGGGATTTCGGTTTCGTAGGAATGACGGCGGCAATAACCGGTGCGCGAAAGACTCCTCTCGATGCTGCAGGGCCTTTCGGCGCGGTAGGTGGTGGGCCAGACGTTTTTAGAGACTCAGTAAGTTTCAACGCAATTGGCGTCTTCACCATCTGCGGAATTGGTTCGGGCTTGGAAGACTCAAGGACCTTTTCCATCATTCGTCTGCTTTTATTTCCGTCAGGATCAAACTCGACTTTGACAGTTTGAATGCCGATTCTCAATTTTGTGCCTTTTCGAACAGCAGTCCTAGCAGCCTCAATAGCTGAAATAAATCGAGTTCCCTTTGCCATTTTTGAATCTCGGTAACGAAAAGTTGCAAACCCCAAGCAACTCCCAGTGTCGGGATGCAGCTTGTTGCTGCTTTCTGCGATCTCACCAAAGCTGGAAAATATAGCAGAAGTATTCGCAAAATTGTGCAGAGGGTCGAAACCTGTCACAACAACTTGGGTGGGAGGCCCAGGACCAAGTGATGTCCTCGGATCGTATGCATAAGGCTTGACTAGATATGGCGCATGTCGTAGTCGAGATTTTGGGTTGTGGAAATCAACATTGATATAATCCAGCTTACCCCCTCGTTTGGCCAATCGTGGATCCGCCGGGGGAGCGTCATCTTCCTGAAAAGCCATTAGCCAGACATTCACAAAAGCAAGATGACGCCCCCCATGGGTTATGTTATGTTATACGTACCAAGCCAAAATACTTATATATAGGTTTCGCCTTCTTCTTCTCATTCGGAGATAGTTTTCGGTCGAGTAGAGGGTCGTATGTACATATCTCGCCTTTGACAGTATGGCCTGGATCACGAGCGTAGAGTCTCGATTCCGAAGGCGGTTGCTCTGCGCGAGCAGGTTGTGCTTGTGGAGTCAAATCTTGAATGATGGGTTTCTCGCTCTCGGCAAGAGTAGAGCTTGCGGAAGGAAATCCGGATTTGTAAAGATTTGGACTCTCGATGCGGCTTGGAGAAGAATCGGTGTTCGTCAACGGCGTCAGGCTGCTCACATTCCGAGTGCCACCGGATGTAGATATATTGGCCTGTCCGGGCGGCGCACTGAATCCAGAAGATACTGTGCTTGCATGTGAACTTGCTGATCCCACACCATTCAGTATATCGCCTTGTAGAGATTCGTTATCTTCGGCAGGCGGGGCCGCAGCATCTGTGGCTACGAGGTTGCCGGCCCCCGGGGTGCGAGAAGAGACCGCATCGTCGACGCGGGAATTCGGCAGCACCGACTTGGGGTCAGCAATAGGTCGTATACTGGGTGACTCTATGCTTTGTGACTTGACTTTCTCTCGCTCCTTAGCCTTGTCCTTGGCCGCTCGTGGAGCAGACGGGAAAAACTGTGCGAAGCTCGCCCCTGGCGCGCGAGACATCGTGACACAGTGAACGATCTACCGCACCCTTGATCCGCCAGCCAACATCTCTGATAGTGTCTTCAGTGAGCGACTGCATCCATCGAGAGCAGAGGGGCTTTGGCCTGAGACGCGCAAAGATGAGGTTGAATTCACGCGACCTGGCCGAGGACAAGATTTTCTTGCGCTATTCTTGGACGTCAGGGCTAGCAGGTCGGGGGGGAGTGTCGCAAGCGGGAACAAGACAGCGACAATGATGGCACTGGTCGGATGCAACGATAGACAGCAGAATAGAAGTCGTTGGAGTCGAGTTGGGGATGTAGGGATAGGGTGAAGTTGTCGTGGAATGAATGGGATTGCTGGAAGTTCGATCTCTCGCCAAAGTCTTTAGCCAACTTTGACTTACCGTAATCTGGTTAGCCGAATCTGGTTGGTGAGATCACTCAGGACCTGGCAATATGCAAAGACAACAGATAATAAACAATACAAAGCGTCGTCAATCTCCCGGTGCACTGTTGGGGGGGAGATTGTCCTGAGTTCTTTCCGCGACCGTCTCATCAACGATTTCTCATGGCCACGCTGGTTTTTGATATGGCACAGTCGATCAGGTACGCTGGGACATCCCGAGCGATGTCTTGCGTCACTGAGAAGCGAGAATCCGCAACGCGCAAATGTCACGAAATTTTTGCACTGTTGATATTTCGCCGTCGACGCGTCAACTGCCTGTTCCAAGCTGGAACAAGTGTGCAGGACGTTCATACGATAGAAAAAACTCCCTCCATATCTGATATAACATTATTTTCGTTCTCAGATATATAGTAAATTACGCGGCAAAGTTGTGAGCCAAGCTTGACCCCTGACCCCTTTTAATGACAAGCACGTGAACCACGGCCACTGCTAGATTCTCTCTCACAATAAAGATAACACGTTGAAAAGACGGGCGCACACCGGAAAACTCAATCATCCCTTGATTTCTATATTTGGCACAGGCTAGAGAGATTCCTGACCGATGCCCAATAAGCATGAAGTCATGTGACTTTCTAATGCAGCTAATCATTACACAGCCTCAACTTTCATTCTCAATTCTTCTTACCATATTTCCCACTCAGTGAGCATCCATTTTCTCCTAGCTGATTCAGATGATATTCTCCTTCCGTGCCTCTACCTTTGTCGCCTAGGGAAAACAATATACTATAGTTTGATTAACTTCTTATCATTAAAATTTATTCTCTAGGTCTATCTATTGCACAATTTAGTCTATATACAAAGCTTCTACTTTTGAGTGCCGCCTCAAACTATCTTCAAACCACCTACCCTAAAACTGCCTTCAAACAAAACTCTACCCCGAAATATTCTAACTAATAAAGCACTTATTATTACAAATCTAAAATTAAAATTAAAATCATTCTAAATAGTGATAAATTAGGTAAAGAAGATCTTCTTTATTTATGTCTTTAAAATCACTTTGAGAGGCAGTCCATAGCACAACATTATCCATCATATCGGAGGACTATCCGCAGGCTCCCGCAGGACTTCCTTGTTTGAAAAGTTTACCCGCCTGACCGCTGGCGCGAAGATGAAGGCTACTTCCATCCCACTCACAATTACGATCAAGATTTAGATATATTCGTGATCGTATTTCAGAGTGATGTTCAAGTCGTTTTGAAAATAGAGATACGTTCGCCTGACACCAGGTTTCATAAACAAGCCTGTCGTTCAAATTTGCTGCATACCAACAGACGCTGAACTTGATCAAATACCAGCAGTTTCCTGGGTTAAATATTTATCATGGACTGGTAGGGAGATCACAGTGTTTGAGGAGAGAAAAAGGCTGTTTGGTACTTACATGCATATTATCGATATTCTTGAATCTGAAAGTAGTAGACCTTAGCTGTCGTCGATGATGCAATAAGGGTTTTGATGCCTCCTCGGTTTATATCAATGAAAATGCTCATAAGCATTGGTAAATTTCTCGGATACGGTGCAACAAATTTCAAGGAAAGAATCAAATACGACAAAGCGCACCAAGACAAGAATAGAATCCAGACAAGAGGTTTGTCTAAATCATGATTTTGTAAAAAAGTACACAACTCAAGGCATTACTCGGTAATAACCCTTAAGCGAGCCCCTATTCAAGCAAAGTGGAGGTGTCGCCTGGACGTATGATAAAACTAAGAGCGTATCAGTTTCATCAGCCGCAAGCTTACGTATATTTATAGAGTCCTCAATAATCAATTGGTATAAATTACATCCTACACATGACACCCCTTTTACTAGAAACTGTGTACCCCACAAGTCCATAATGCTCAGTTTTTAGCGCTTTCATCTTTACTAGCCTGCTCTCTGTCTCGATTCTCAAGCGAGTTCCACTCCTTTCTGACTTGCCATACAGATGTTGTGACCAAGCTGACACCGATTCCGAGCAGCGCTATTGTGTTCCGCATCCCGGTTGGATGGATCCAGCCTACATTCCCTTCCAATGCACTGGCAGACAAGGCCAAGAAATCAAATGTACCGTGTAAGACTACAGAGGGTCCAGCGACGCTCCACCAGCTCAGTTGGTCTCCATAGTAGTCTCTCCGGATAGCACGCAAGGCTGTTAAAGAAGCAACCGACATGTGACCAATTTGGCCAAGAACTATTCGTTCGAAGAGAGTAAGAACTAGTTTAGGCCAAGTCTCATGCCCCACCTCGCAAGAAGCATACAGGAAGCCGATGCTCTCTATCAGGCCAAAGCTCAGTGCCCCAGCGAGAGCGTAATCGAGGTAAGCTCTGTTGCGCGGTTCTCGTTCCTTGGCCGTACCCCGACGGCGAGCGTAGGCAATAGGCAAATATTTAAGTGTTTCTTCGGCAAGACCTGCTGCGACAAAAGTGAAAACGCCATTGAAGACCCAGTTCTGCCAGGAGCTGGCAAGCTCAGCACGGCGCATAAGTTCGTCTGCTGTTAGGCCGGCAACGGTACCGCGCCCGAACTCCTTCCAGAAATCATTCTTCATGTCGCCAGATCCAAATAGAATAGTGCTGGCCCCTTTGCAAATGATTATTTGGACAAGTGCTACTGTGGTAAGACCGACAGTGCCTGCGGTCGCGTATATCCAGACCATCGGTTCCAATTCTCCACGACGTGAGGGATTTTTATCGTTAGATTCTTGCCATTTTTTAACGAACCAGGCTGTGGGAAGGAAAGCAAGAGGAGAGAGCAGGCCGGTTCGGGGAGAAGCCAGAGACGTAAGCAGGATAGCTGATGGGGGACCTAGGTAGCAGAAAAGCCGGCCAGACAAGGAAAGGGAGGTATTTAGACCCGGAGACGACATATTTATGTGTGCAAAAGTGAGGGACGAATAATATAGTACGGGATACGCTTGAAATAGCAAACCCATTTCAAGCCATCGAGAATATGAGGTTCCGTTTTACCAAAGCTCCAACCCGTCGATATTTGCTGAGTAATCAGCGTATCTCGCTTAACTTACCCATCACCGGCAATACCACTGATACCTTTAGCAATTGCACCTGGAGTAGATATTCAACAGTGAAGGAGAGGCCAAAGGAGAAGTGCCTTTATAAGGAATCCTGAAACAAATCAAATTATTGATGATTTACTACGTAGTGGTGAAAAGTAAATATATTTCTGCTATATAAGTAGAGTAATATCCAAAATATTGCTATTTCCTGTAAAAGTAATAGATTAACTCTGGGCACAGCGGTTTGGTCAGTGCTTCATGCAGCTCTCGACTACAACGAAGGACTGAGGAAAGTGAACCAGACCGACAAATATATATTTGACGGTTACCAATGCTGGTCCGTGCTTGTGGGATAGCTGAATTTTTACCCCCGATGTATCCTTTTATAACACACTGGAAATTTATAACGAACAGTTAAGACCGGTATATTTGCAGCTCGTTCTCTACTTTTATCATAATTTAACATAAAACTATTGGAAATAACAGAGGCCTTAGACAGCCTAATAGAAAACTAAGATATCCTAACTTTCAACTCGTCAAAGTTTGATCAGTATTTAAGCTCAAACTTACAACTTTTACCACTCATCATGCAATGATGAAAAACTATCTTCGCTATCTGAACTGTCTCTGGTTGAGCGATGTTTTCTCCTAGTTCTATTGGAAGGATTAGAAGCTCCATAGAGCGGATGCCTCTGAGGAGCAGGTCCCATAACATAGTCTTCATATGTCGAGCTCCTCGGCCGAATAGTAGAGCCACCATACCCAGAATCCGCACTTACGCGAGAAAGTGGAGTGAACCTCGGGTAGGATCTTTCATCAAAATTTCGAGGAAGCTTCCTCTCCCTTACCGGTACCGGTACTGAAGGAATCGATACCCCGTACGAGTTGCGAGGAGGATCTTGTGAAGACCGTGTTGTTTCAGGTCGGTGGTTTGAGTGTGGCCCTTGATATGGAGCGAATGGGTTTTGAATCTCAGTTGGGGCGTAACTAGGTCTTTCGGTAAATCCTGCTGGAACTGAGATGCCTGGTGTAACTACGGGTTGCCATAAACGCATCGAGACCCTCAATCCGGGACGAACCAAAGCTTCCCAGGTTTGTGGAAGAATGATTCTTCCGCCGCCATTCAGCAGGTCGAAGTGTCCTCGATCTACTTCCACGCTCACCCCATGCCATGAAGCCTCGGAGAACGCACACTTAATGAGTTCTACTATACCCTGTATCATATTATGTTAAATGGCAAACCAGAAAGTTTGTCGCGGGTGTGATAAACTTACAGCCCATGTTTGACAATTTTTAAATGGAAATACGAATTTGCTACCATCGGGGCCACAAAACTTTATAGGTTTCTGTTTCAAGCTCTCTGGACTAGCTATTATGGGGTCTTCTTCTTCTTTTTGGTCGTTTGGTATCTCTGGTGGTGGAATGACAGGGGAATCATCGAAAGTAGCCTTAACCTCTGGCCGAGGATGCATCCGTTGATGACGGGAAGCCGGCTCTGGCCTCCGCATTCCTCCAACTCGAGTGGAGAGATTTTCGGGATTAATTATATTTGCCGATGAGACTGAAGTTGCTGCTGGTAGCGGTTCAATCATACTATCAGGCTTGACAAACCCAACAAAGGAGTATGCGGGGTTTTCGGGTAAGAGATTCCAGAGGACTACTGGAAGGCTCAGCAGAACCAGTGTGGAATAACTTGCGTATATTCTATGGATCCGTACCTGTTTAGCTATCTCAGGCATATTTTCAAACCACTGGCACCAAATTTGTAACTTTTTTTCATGGTCATCCTCTGTGTCGCTGAATGAAAGATCTTCTTCGAGGCGTATGGCTAAGAGGACCTCTAGGGGTTTGGCGAGGTTTGAAGGCATACCTTCACCTCGAATTTCATCCATATTTCTATCAGGAGATTTTCTTTTTCCTTGGCTTTTGCGCCGTTCTTCGCTATCCACCTGCGGATCTATGATGTCTATTTCCGGAATCGGCCCGGGCGTTGGAGCCATCCAAATACCCGTGGCTTTCTCTGCTTTAGAGGAAGAATGCAATATATCTTGGGTCAGTCCAGTTGATTTCAGGCCATTCCGATATGGTGCAGGTCGGAATTCATGCTCTCTAATAGTGTCTGCTTGAGGGTGTTGAGATCGTGAAAGGGGGGCCAATTGTATCATTCTCGGTACCGTCTCGTTCGTCAAAAATGAATGTACTGGAGTCCTTGTCTTATGACACTCATACTTGGGGTTTCCATGCTCATCTAACCAAAGATTACCGTTAATGTCTCTCAAAAGGCTTGGTTTCCAGCTCTTCAATTCGCCCATGACCCTGCTGTGAATCTCAGCAACCGATATAGGAGGGCGATTAAAAGACTCTTCTAAAACCTTGATAAGTGCATTTGTGAAAGAGTGAGGTCCAGGCGCGGGAGCCTGGGTTTCAGAAGCGCAAGCAGCGATAACTTCTGTGACCCCTTGACCAGCAATATTGATGGCAGGGTGAGAAGAATGACAAGTATCGTAAAGCAGCAATACGTCTGATTCAGACTCTTCGAGAAGCTGTTGTAGGCCACCAGACGGTAGAGTAGGGGAGTTGATCGTCTTGTTGCTGTATTGAAAATTAGCCATGCTTTTCCCCAAAAAATAGCAATAGAAGTTAAACCACTTACGCCGCCCAGATGGGGGGTTGGAAGATTTGTGTGCTTAAGCAAGCATGGCCTGCATAATATACAATTATAAGGGTACCTTTTCCGGCTCCATCAATCAACTGAAGGATCCGTGAATTTGTTGCTTTTCCAGGAAAATTTGGTGGAATTTTAAAGTAGTCAACATTGAAATTGTATAGCTTCGAAAAGACATAACCAAGTTGATCTATCTCTCGATCAACTTGTAGGTCATCGTCATACCAACTTAAAAGCAGGACATCAACTCTTTGATAGATACACTGGCTTGATTTCGATGAAGCTAGGGTAATAGCTGATTGGATGTCTTTTATGAATTTCTCGATAGTGGGTATTTTCTCACCAGAGAGGGAAACATCATGCGTATTGAGCTTAATAAATCCGTTTTTTTGAAGCTCGATATTCTGGATAGACGCCCAAGTATCAGAAGAGTTGTCGCATTCCAGTTCATAGGTACTGTTCTTATCTTCCGGTATTTGAAACCTATTCCTCTGGGGGCTAGATTTAAGATTAATCTCAGAAGCAGGCATAGTCGATGCAACTTCTGTTTGAGCAGAAGAGTCCTCCTGGTTGTACCATACCCAGTTTGGGTCACCTTCTTTGCCTTGATTCTCCTCGGCTTCTTCACCATTTTTATCAAGAATGATTACTTCCTCGGTTTGGGTTGATGCATCCGCCGAATCAGGTCGCAAGACTGCATTCTTCTTAATCTTCGAAACTTTGTGAGATATCTGGTTATATCTAAATTCCGTCCCGAATACCACAGTATTCTTTTGAGTAGATACATTGGCGACATCGAGTCGCTCCGATTGTCGATCGGGAAGGCCAATATGAGTATCGTTTCGAGATGTCTGGTAGCCGCCCATCTCCTTCGACAAAGTCTTTCTGCTTCTCCTGAGCTTTGGGGGAAAACTACCATTTTCGACTTGATATTGTTGAGGATTTTGTGGAGCTGGCATGTTCTACTAGTTCGTCATGTAACCATGCAACAAAATTGCCTCATTCGGTTTGGATGGGCGTTGGACATCCAACTTCGGTCTTGCTGAGTGGGACTTCGTATTACGGTTTAAAGCTCAGCTGGTTTGGGTGAAAGTCTATTAGGATTAAGGAACTTAGAACGATGATGAAAGGATTAGCTCTTCGAGACATATATATGAGGCCGAGGCTGTGGATCGGTGACCAAATAAAGCTACTTGCAGTTGAATTTCGCAAAGCAAAATATTGGAGCAGAATGATTGGATTAATAATGGAAAATCTTACTACGAAATGCAAGCCACACTCTCTGCAGGTTTCAACCCCAGTTTCCACATCACCAACAAAGCTGACGGATTTTCCAACTCGTCACCGAAATCCTGCAGGGATCAAATTAGCTTGCTTTACAATAGTAATCGCCTGATATTATAGCGATGCAGTTATTCCAAGCTATCTCTATGACATCAATTATTCTGTTATTTGTCAATATTCAAAACGTGATGATAACTAAAAGTGGATTAAAAATATTCTTTAGATGTAGTTATCTTTGAAGATGCTCGTATACGATGAATGTTGAGGAATAACGTAGGATTGAAATATATTCATCCTGACAGCACTAACGCACTCGAATTGCAGATATACTCCCCACTCATAAGCTATAGTGTTTCATAAGGTGTCTACCTATTCTATTTTAGAAAAATCATGCACTAGATGAGTCGACTGACTCAGTAGTTAGCACGTTTTACTTACCCTTCCCTTTTACCTTGATAGTGAAATGCACTTCATCACTTAGCTATACATTCACAATATAAGCCTTAAGGCGAGTCATGATCCCGGCATACCGCTTGTTCATGAATCATGGTATATTAAGCGGAACAAATACTACCATCAAAATAGGTCAACTCCTCTCATGCCCAGTTTGCAAAAGGCGGTGGTCAGCGTTTTACGGTATCCGAGATGAAAGTAAAGTTGCAATCAAGATGGTCTAGAAATGTTCCCGCTTGTGGTTTTCTAAAATGGATGGTTGTTTATATCGGAAGAAACTGGCACAAGTAGGCGGTCTGCAGAATTCAGGAGCAAATATTTTTGGCCATATGATTTTATATATTTTTTCTTTCTTATAGGCTGAACAATGTAAACGAGTGAAACCGGACTGACGTCCAAAGAAATACGACTTGTGCCATGTAAGAGATCTCCTCTCCATACTTTTGAAGCTGCCCAAAGCGTCATTTGTCGCACCTCGTCCTGTTCCCACGGTTTTGAGCTTGAGTGGGTCCATTGGCAAAAGTACTTGCGATCTTGAGACTGTACAAGGCGACTTTAGCACAGCTCAGGATCTCAGAAATCCCTATCCTCCTTTCCATAATATCATCTCCTCTTGTCATGCCTTCGAAGATGCCGGCGAAGGTTGTCTTTGCGCAGGAATCCACCTTTAATCCCAGTAGCAGCCCATTCGCAACCTGCTCGATCGCATGGGAAGGGGAACGAGTCATCTGTATGCAATTGCGGATGCTTGCTCTGCATGTGTCGTTGAAGATCGCGGCTGAAGCCAAACCCTCTTTGACAACTCTCAAACTCGTTAAATCCGCACTTATGGATCCGCAAATGTGATTTTTGGTGCCTGCTGTTACTTTTTGTTAGTATCTATATAACAGTCCCTATCAATCATAGTGGCTTACTTGAGCTCGTGCTGCTTGCTGAATGATCTGAAGCAGTAAGAACAGGAGTATGCACAAGTGGTTTCTGAGCATGGGGCTTCCACAGAAGAAGCAGAGGAAAGCTCTGAGAGTTCGGGGCTGGGTAAAAGCGACGGAGGTATTTTCCACGATTATCCCTGGGAGATCCATTCCATATTGTTGACCTGAATAGTGGATCTCTTCAGAAATAAAAGCGCCTGTAGCTGGTGTTGTGGCAGGTGCAAAGCCTTGAGGGGAGAGACTTCGATTTTCAGAATAGCGAGGTAACTCGAGTTCTCGGAGGCTGACGTATAGAAATGGAGGGGTATGAAATAAATTGCTTGTTGATTCGTTCACATAAGTCGAATAGTCATAGCGATTGATGATTGTGAATGCGCAGGGCTACAGCGTATCCCGCTCACAGGCAAAATATCAAATGTTAAACAGAAAATCCTGGGTAGAAACGCAAAAGAAATTAATACTTTGCCCACTCGGGCGGGGACTGGTAAAACTTGGCAACCAAGGAAATGACGCAAAAAGGCACCTAATATTCGAACCTCCTCTTTAACCTAGTTCCAATCAACGACAACTGGCGTACCTATGGCAGACCCTTCCTCAAAGAATTTGTCTGTCTCAATCTTGCATTCCTCTGGAGGTCTCGGATTGACTAGCAGCACGACCAGCCTATATATACCGGCGTTGGGTTTTGCTATAGGAGTATCTGATGTCGTGTCGTGTCGTGTCTTGTCGTATCTTAAGGGCTTTCTAACAAAATTCCTGTGTAGAATATGGATGAGAGTGGATGGCGGAAGTTAGAGAGGAAGGGCTTTTCTGATCTTATCACCTTGTAACTAAAATTGGGGAAAGATAGTCGAGTAAGGTTAAATAGGATGAAGAGAAGAAAGATCAGAAAAGAAGCGGAATCTTTCAGTTACTTATGCAATCCATATTCGGTATCCCAAAGTCACATAAAGAGCGGTTGTGGTCTGGCGGTGGCCTCCCATCTAACCTTCCACAGCCTCATTAGATGGCGGGAGGCCACCAATTCCGATAGCGATTCGAATTCGAAGCTGTGAGTGGACAGCCTGCTTCAACTTAAGAAAAATGGAAATTTCAAACTGGCTGTCGTGACATGCGAGATCCAGGGAATAGATATCTAGGATCAATTGGATACGAGGGTATAACTGGGCTGTAGAACTGCTTCTTCATGGAAGGCCACCAAGGCGCACTCGGTGAGCAACAGGTACTGTGCTGCAAGCTCTTCCCGCAGCCGAAACATGAGAACATTGAGGTTGAGACCAATTAAATTTTAACACGCCGTCGAAGGCCACCAAGCCACCACCCGAGAACTCCTATCAGGTCAGATGAAGATTAGTCGGGAGTGAGCCAAAAGAAAATAAAGCAAAACCACGTAATGCGACGATAGACCTTGCTTGGGCTACTCGGAATGGTCGGCCGCTTCAAGGAACAGGAGTGCAAGGATCTATCATGAATACCATTCTAGCACGCCTTTGATCTGTACATGCTTCCCGACTCATAAGCTATAATATTTTTCATAATGTATCTACCTAGTTTATTCTAGACAAATTATGCTCACAACGATAGCCATACCTAAGATGTAGTTCGTCTTCTGTAGAACCTATCCATACCAAGTATCTAAGCGTACAGCCGTGCTGTTACTGAGCCCAATTCCACCAGCCTCTCATCAACACAACTCCTGTATAACGCCATTAACGAAGAAATAAGGAATTAAGTTCGGCATAATCTCTATCCTACATTCGTCCCCAGCAATCACCTCACTCACTCGAATTTAGCGTGATAAAAAACTCCTCTTCGTCTTCGTCGGCCTTCTGTAAGGATTCAGGGAGAATGCCTCTTAGTCCGGGCTCCAACTCATCGTCATCAACTTCGAAGGCTTTCAAAAAGGCAGGGCTCTTATACTCGAGCTCCTTCTTCTGAGCGAATCTCTCTGGCGTAATAGTAATATCTGAACCTTGGCTCATGTTACTGACGCTTCTAGTCAAGCCATTCCTCTCTGGTTTTTGGGTGCGAAGAACCCCAGATGCCGAGCGACCCTTTGTGTAGCCGATGGTAGATCTCGAAGCTGCAGTCGCGGCAGTATGACGCATTGTAGACGCATTGCTTGGCATGGTAGGAAGCGGTTCGGGTTTACGAGACAAGAATGATGGTTTGGGTGCCGGTTTCGAGGCTTTAGGTGGAGCAAAGGTTGACTTAGGTGGAACGCCAAGGACGTATGCAGCTTTTCGAGAAGTAATTGTTGCTGGGCCCTTTGGTGGAACTACAACGGCGTTTTTCACTGGTTCTGGCGCTTTTGGCCTCTCTGGTAACACGGATTGCTTTTTCTTTCGAATGTGACGAAATGTCTCCGGCACATCGCCAATAGTCCATTCTTCCTCCATCATCTTGAGGACGCGTTCATCTGTCAACTTAATCGACTTCTGATAAGCTTCTTCTTGCTCACGTTCGAGCCGCATGGCATTGTTCGCGGTAGCAGATCGATAATAGGAACTGTGAATGCCGCGCATCAAGTTCTCCTTCTTAAGGACATTGTAATCGAGACAATTATTGGGAAAATCTTCGGAATCGTAAGGAATATCTGTAGGCTTTGGAGGACAGTATTCTACATCTCTGTCTGCTAATGGGCTTTCGTCACCATGTACCTCCAACTTGACGGCGTCAGCATGTGTGACCTTTTTAGGCTTGCGTGCACTGGTGTGCTGCTTAGGTTGTGTCTTGTCGAGTTCTTTCTCTAGTGCCGGGCCAGCGGGAGTTTGAAAGACCTTGGTCTTTGCATTTGTTGTCTTAGTACCAAGAGGAGCTCTTGTTCGTGGACCTGGGCAATATTAGCATCGATATTGTAATCTGCTGGATCCAAGACATGCGTACCCATCGGCGTTACGAAGGCATTCTTTCCACCCGCCAGCAGATTTTCCAATCCTTTTCCCTTGATGGACTTCCCTGCAAATCCAGTATTTGTATTTTCGTCATTTAGAGGGATCTTCAATGGGGTTTTGGGATATTTGTTGCCGGGTGTCTTCGGCTGAAGACCTCTTGTGCTCTGGTTGAGAGGCTTGGAGGCCGCCAGCTGCTGATGGCCGTGGACCAAATTCTCCTGATCCCGTGCGACCAACATATTGTGAGCGATTCTAAATAGAAAAAGGTAATCGATGATCGCACTGTCGGTAAGTTGGTTCGATGGAGTTGTCGTTTTGGTAGGAAAGAGGTGAAGTTGTCACGACGGCCGATTTTTTTGTTTAGTTCCGCTCCCACGGCAACGGCCGGATTTGGCAGCCACCACGCACATCCCCTTGCACTAGCATTTTCGGCTGCCTCGTGTCTCCAAATCCGACACAGCATCTTCGTCAGAACAACCACCAGAAAGTTCGTAATCCCAAACCAACTCTCGTACACCTCCCTCTTGACTCTACGACCCCCGAAACCTCCGTCTCCATTCCGAGATACTCTACGCGCATCGCAATAGGAGCCAACCGCCAAGATGGATCGTATTAAGGAAGTAAGTTCATCCCACCAAACGACCCCGCCATTTAGGGGTCAGCCTACAACAAAACTCTCAGCACCACCAAACCTGCGATGTCTCGCTTTCATTCAATATCTACTGACGTCGGCATGACAGAAAATGAACTCGCTCCGCATCGAGGCAGATGAGGCCAGCGCCAAAGTCGACGAATTGCAGAAGCAAGTCAAAACGCTCGAGCAGGAGAATCTCCAAAAGGAGCATGAAATTACTTCTCTTACTCACAAGAATAGCCAGCTGGAGAACGCAGTTGAAGGTCTAGAAGAAAAAAATAAGGAGTTTAAGGCGGCTGCCGATGCGGGCGGTCAACATGGCACGCAGAACGAGGCCTTGCAGCGGAGGCTGCAACTTCTTGAGGAGGAGGCGGAAGAAGCCGATAAGAACCTGAGAGAGACAAACGACAAGTATGCTCTCCTTCAAGATATTGTGGCTACAGAACTTGCAAGCTGACAGATCACAGACTCCGCCAAACCGACGTAAAAGCCGGGCACTTCGAGCGCAAAGTTCAGGCCCTCGAGCAGGAGCGCGACAGTTGGGAGAACAAGTACGAAGAGATGGCCAAGAAATATGCCACAGTGCAGAAAGAATTGGAAGACTTCCAAGCAGAGATTGGAAACATTTAAATTTCTTGCCTCTTGCTATAGATGGATAAGGGGTGGATACGAAGCGGTATGAGGTTTCAGGTCGGAGGTTTCTTTTCATGAAAGATTACGTGAAATGATATGGCGAGGTATACTTACAGTTATGGCAAGGATTGCTCTGCTGTTGTTGTGCCTTATTTCCAGAGATGGCTTTAGCTTTACTTACTAGTTGATACCAGCAAAATATCAGGAAGAAGTATGTTTTGTTGCGGACTTCCTAGTATCAATCAGGGCCCCACTTGCAAACATCACAGCAGATACATTAATTCATGATTTTGAATGGTGATGTATCCATCAGCTATCTCCTTTGCGAGCATCCCCCTTGGCCTTATTTCCATACTTTTGTTTCGCCCTTGTGACTTTCCTCTCTGCCTTACTCTCATACCTAAACTTCTGCTTTCTTTGTTTCTTCGGCCATTTCTTTTTGCTTGTATCTTCTTTCTGACTTGTATCCACAAGGTCTGGCGCATTTTCTTCCTCGTCCTCATCATCCGCTACAACTTTCTGCAGACCTTCCTTTGAGACATCAACTTCCTCGACCGTAACGGTAGTATATCGATCCTCGTCCACATACTCCTCCTCATGATCAACCACCTCTACTTTAGCCTCCTCTCCATCGTCAATCCCATTCCACCCATCTTCATCTTCTCCCATGCCTTCTCCAGCCACAGCGCCTCCAGCCAGCCTTAGCATTGAATTTACAGCATTAACATGCTCCTCCAATTCCTGTTTTCGCTCATCTCTCAACTGCAATAAAAATAATTAGCCTGTGCTTATATTAACTAAAAATCTCTCTACTCTAATTCCATCCTCCCATATCTCCACATCAATTTAGGAGAGAGCAGAAACATACCTTCTTCCTCATCTCCACCCTCTCTTCCCTGGCCCTTTTTGCATTTTCAATCTGCGCCTGCTTTGCCCTGGCTACTTTCCTCTTGTGAAACCCCGTTAGAAAGTCCGCTCTGGCGTCGTCGTCAAAACTAATCTGCTCGATTTTATGTTCGATTTTCCGTTTCTTGATCGCAGGTGGGAGAACGGATTTCTTGGGGCGCGGGTGGCGGAATATACTTGGCTCCAGGAAAGGGTTTTCCATTTTTCCCTTTTTTCCCTAGAGGAGGTAGATGAAATAAAATCAATAGTAGAGGTTTAGGAGGAGGGTTGGATTCGAATGGGCGTGGAAATAGAGCGGATTGCAGCTTTGAACTTTGTACCGCTGGTATTTTTTTGACTGAGCGGCGGCGGGGAGGTTGTTCCGCCCGGGGCCTAGCGATTTTCTTATAACCTGAGGCAGCAAGCCGCCGAAGCTAGCACTTATCGAAGCTCAGCAACATCATTGCAGCCGTCACTGTTCCATCCATCCCAGCGAGCAGACAAAATGCGTTTCTCGATAGCTGCGCTTGCGGCTCTCACTGCCTCTGTGCAGGCATTCAAAGATACTAGTCCATTTTTGTTGTTCTCCTCATCGCCGTCCGTCTCTCGATCCTGTATCCTTTTGAGTGGAATTTAGGTAGCTAACGAGGTTGCAGATTACCACCTCTGAACGATGCAGCAACCCAGCAATTGCAATTCGGGTCCGATATCATGGAGATGGCTAAGAATTTCCTAAAGGATTGCCCGTCGGAACTCTATTACATCGTTGAGCAGCCGGCTGTTACCCCTCGCGAGCTCTCCCGCGCAGCACCGCATCTTAAGAAGGCAGTCGAGAACTCAGCAGATAACGGGCGATATACGGTTTCCGATGCTGTGGGACTTCAGGCCAATGATGCCCATAAATTGGCTAAGTGGATTGAAGAAAAGTGTGGAGCTGATCTGGTCGAGGAAGGAAATATTGGTGAGGTAATGAAGAAGGTGGAGGGTGACATGAGAGTGGTTTTCTTGAAAGAATTCAATGCCTTGCCTGCTGGTAAACAGCAGAGAGAAGAAATTCTGGGCGACCATGGTGCGTTTTCCCCTTCGGATTGAATATCCCATCATACTAATTTAACATATAGATGCTGAACTCTACACACAATTATTTAAAGACCTCGAAGGCTTTAGCTACACAGTTATCTATGCTACAACACCTCCGAAAACTCCGGTTTACACATCCGATTCTGAAAACCCTGTTGCCTACGAGGCAGCATTTGTTGAACCTTTGCACATGGATTTGAAACGCAACTTGCAGATACGTGATGACAACTCATCCGATCTTGATCTGCGACCACTTTTCGAGAAATATCAATTCTTCACTCCTGGTCAGTCACCTCCCTTACATTGTAGATTCCTTTTGGTGAGAGATGGATATCTCTATCATCATCAATCACGTCTCTTTGCTGACAAGTACCCTGCAGGTCTTTTCATGGGTCTTCTCGTCGGCCTGCTTCTTATTTCAATTTTAAGCGTAGGCCTCAATGCCGTGTCAAGCCTACAAGTCTCCTATGCCGCTTTTGAAAAGGACATGGGACCGGCGGCACAGAAGAAGCAATGATTTTTCAGCGTAGGAGTGGGTTGGGGCGTAGTGTATGATCATACTAGTACGTGTATAAAGTATGGGGGCTCTCCTTACTATGTTAGCTGGTTTTGATGGGTTTCGGGTCGGGGAACATAGAAAGATACAATATTATCCACATGGCTATTTTATTCGTTAACCTTTATCTCTATTTATCCCTCGAGAGTGGAGGCGTGCCTCTATCTCATACATGAGAAATAAAAGTGCTGTGACTTTATAAATTCTTCGATTCTATTGAACGGCTGATGAATCGTTGGGACGTCGGGAGTTAACTTTTGTCGAGATGGAAAATATCAAAATCTCCATCATGACATGCTTAGCAAATTCATACGCCAAACTCCATACAATGCAATACTTCCTGCCAATACCAGGAGATACCAAAAACGCCTGGAACATAGCGAATCCACATGAACAGCTTCAGCCTCTCTCCTCCAACCTCGCACTCTATCTAACTACCAGGAGCATCGGGTAACCTCTCAACGACATACTTCCCCCTCGCAACACTGCAAATTGGGACACCCGGAACCTTTCTGATCCTCCTCTTTAACTCACGATCGTTCGTAGCGACGATATAAATCTTTGATTTCAGGACCTTATCAACAATGCAGTCATCGGCATAGGTGCCTTTATGATCGCATTGCAGCCTCTCCCACCTCTCATCCCTCGCAATTCTCAAGGCGATCCTGTACTTGGGCCCCAGCTTTTCGAGCTCGGCCATCACGCACGACGTGATGATCGGAGTGCACTTGGCGTAGAAGGCGTCCATGAGGGTTTCTAAAAGCGGCAGTTTACGCTGCACTGTGTGCGAGAGGAAATTCGTGTCGACGAGAATGTTGTAGGGAGGGACGAGGGCGGTGTTGTACTGGAAGAAGAGGGCCGAGGAGACTTGTGGGCTGGAGGTAGTGAGTTTAGCTATGGACGTTCTGTGCGAGGAAGGGGAGAGCTAGAGATGCGTACACTTCTCGCACAACTTCTGTGCCCTTTTCTTTCTTCTTGGATTCTGTTTCTCCCTTGTCTTGGTTCTTCTTGAGGCGGGCGTCTTTCTGTCCGATTACACGCTTGACCTGGAGGTGGGGTTAGCTGAATGGGAATGGGAATGGGAGAATCGGGCGGAAGAGGTCTCCTACAGCACCAAATTTGCGGGTCTTCTTTGCAACACCCATCTTGAGGAAATTGCTGTAGCACGCAATGCAGGTGGAAGAGGGTCCTGGCTGGTGTCACGCGATATCGTTGCCGTCAGAGTCTTGGTTTGCTCTGAACTTGATTCATTTTTGTATAATTTTCTCGGGCGCTGTGCTCCATGGCCCGATTCTGCCACCGCCTTACTCGTTGCCCCTAGAGACTAAATATAGTGAAAGCGGCACGGGCTAAGCCTAATGCGGGTGTAGTTCTCAGCATGCAGGGACAGACGAAGACGAAGACGAGGTTCCGTGGTTCCTTCCCTCTCAACACGAGATCCGAATCCTGTTCTTCTCCATCTTCGTCTTCTTCAACTTCTCTCTTCTTCCCTTCGCAACATCTCAACCCCCTCATCCCATCCCTTTCACGACCCAGGATTTATCGGATTTCTGGAGACGCTCGTTTCAGCAGCAATTCTTCCCTTCGCTCGTGCCCGCCGGTCGCTTCCTCAATTTTCCCACGATTCGCGACCCGCTCTGGGATTGGAGGGCAAAGCAATCAATAACGAGCACCCCTTGTTTGAGCGAGACGACGGCAAAACAGGAATAATTCAACGACCCACGGGCTCTCAACCTGCGGCAACAACACGATTCACTCCTCCTCGCCGATATTCTCCCCTTCGAATATTTGATCGGCATATTTGTACGATCATTCTTTGTTATAATATTACGTTGATCATCAGGCTCCGAGACAAGACGGCCGAAGGATTCAGCCTTCGCCTCAGGGTAACATCTGGGAAATTTCCTGTGTCCGGATCGATTTTGATTCTATCTACAACCCTCGTTTGAAAAACAATCACACATCATAACCATCATGAGGCTTCTACGAAGAACGCCGCTGGTGTCCGCTGCCCTTGCAGTCACCTTCGCGATGGGAACTTTGGCTGCAGATAGCAGCCCCGCTGCAGCTGCACCCACCGGTGGTGGTAACCTTCCTGGCCTTCCCAGTGGCGATGCTGGAGGGGGCTCATCGAATTCAAATGGCCCCACGAATACTGGAAATACTGGAAATACTGGAAAGGGGGCTTCCAATACTGGAAGTGGAAACCCCTCGGCCACCGGAGGAAATTCGCAACCTTCGTCTTCTGCCTCGAAGGTCGTAATCACAGGTTCTGGTTCGCAAGCTGCCACAACTGGTTCTATTCCTGTTATTACGGGAGGCTCAACAGCAGCATCAGGTGGAGGTCCAGGTCCGCTCCCAGGCCTGCCAACATTGAGCGGTGCGTTCGTGATTGTTGCTCCTTCCGTCCCAGCGACGGCCAATGCTCCATTTATGCAACAAAGCACACTTCCTGAGGGTACCGTGTTTATCGCTGTTGGAGCCATCCTTGGGTTTATGGCTATGAGTGTGCTACTTTGGCGTGGACTTGTTGCCTGGTCGTTACATCGATCCGTGAAGCGTGCGGCTTTGGCACAACATGTTGCCATGAACGATACAAAGGCTCTGTTCCGTGCTCCAGGGCCACCATCAGCACCATTCTACAAATACTCAGATCGAGATTCCACCATTTCGTTAAGTGGATTGGGGCACCGGGGTCCGAAGAAGGGTGGTAGACCATCAACATCTGGCGCGAGTGCAAGCGCAAGCAACCTATTCTTCTCCCCTACAGCTGGCGCGGCTGGTGCGGGATTGAATAACCCTGGGAATCGCGGCTCAAATTACCTTCCAGCAGGATACTACGCAGCTGGTGCTTCTCAGATTGGGAATGCGCAAAGTCACGTTCCTATCGGTGGACATGGCCATGGACCAGCCATCAGTCTTTCTAACCTCGGCCCACAAGCCCATGGATATTCGAGATCGAGGAGTATGGGCCCTTCGCCACCTGATAGCCCAAAATTCATGGGCAGCTCGAGTACATTAAATCTAAACCAAGGGTATGGAAATGGACAAGAACGGGCACCGAGTGCGTACTTGGAGGATTTGTTCGACGGGGAAAATGCACCTCAAGTTCCAGGACATGGGACACAAAACATGAACTCCCCTCACAGATTTTAAACACCATTCTACTCGTCCCACAAGGGATACAGAAGTGAGTCTTAAAACTGTCGCTAGGGATGTTGAGAAGTGTCACCAAAAATACTCCATGCATCGACCATTGTGTACTCGTTACTTCCATATTTTGTATATTGGATTTAAGTCAATTAAGGCGACAGAGGCGTTCTTGCATAAGTTTATTTTTTTAGGGGAGAATTGGGCTCGGGTTTGGTTTGGTTAGGATGGACCCACCCAACTGAACTGAACGGAATGGGGAATTTCCTTGTGTCAACAACAGGTGGCATTGATTCGCATAGATTTTCTTGTTTTACCTGACACCGGATGGAAGTTTTGTGGTGGTAATCATGATGGGTGGATGGAGAAGTTAACATTAAGCATTTTCGTATGTGAATTCGACAGAAAAAAGAGGAAAGAGAGGAAATTGATGGGATTGGAAATCAAATCGGAGTCAGGTGGAGTTGAGTGGTGTGATATGTGTATATAGTAATGAAGTTGAATAAAATTATTGCTTCCACTGATTCTTGTCTTTCCATTTTATTTGTGAGAACTTGTCTGGTTATTGAATCTAGATACACTTTCCATAGTGTATCAAGTCGATTCCATTTCTTTCTAATTTCTTAATGTGACTTTTATAGCTTTCCTCTCTCCTTTTAGTTCAGGATTCTACAGCTCTAGTAACACCCCTCCCCCTATTAATCTGCACCATCTTATCCTCCCCAGCACTCACGATCCCCACATCTCTATCCCAACCCACGGCAAGAACCTTAACTCCCTCTCCACCAACAGGTCTCTTCCCGGCCTCTCCCTTCTTACTCTCCCTCTCGACGACATAGACAGCCTCACCTACGACGCCGCCGCCCTCATCCTTAGTTCCGGACCTGGTACTGCGCAGGTCCCAGACGCGACACGTGCCGTCGTGGCTCCCGCTCGCCAGGCCGTAGCGACTCTCCGGGTCGGGTGCGAGAGAGACGATTTTGTTCGTGTGCCCCCGCAGCGTCAGCACCTGTGTCGCCTGCGCCGAGATCCGCGGGTCTAAGAGCGTGATGTGCCGCGCGCTGGTCCCGGCTGCCAGCAGCTGCGAGCTGATCCCAGGGAGCGCCGTCAGTGATAGCAGTGCGTGCGATGTGGTGCGTGTGTCCACCGTCCGCGAAGTCGTCAGGTCAAGCGTGCGCACCGTGTGGTCCTGAGATGCGGAGTACGCTACCGTTGAGTCCAATGGATTGAATATCACGGCCGTGACGGGCGCCGTGTGCGGCGTCATCAGTGAGAGGGGCCCTCGTTGAGGAGTGGATGTTGATGTGGTCAGTTTACGGCGCTTGGCTGTAGGTCCTGAGTTTATCAACGCAGATGCCGCTGCGGGTGCAGAGTTTTTGAGCGTCGTCCAAAGGCCAATCGTGCCGTCGATGGAGGCGGAAAGGATGTGGTTCGACGGCCCGTGAACGTCAATTGAGTCAATTCCGCCCTTGTGGCCGTAGAGTTCGAGCATGGGTTTAAGCTCGGCAGTAAAGTGATCTTCTGCCTCTGTATATTTCCATATCCTGACTGTGCGATCCAGTCCTGCTGAGGCGATCTGCGTTGGTGAAATGAATTTTGCAGATTTGATACTTGAGGTGTGACCGCCGGCACTTGGCCCCGTTGATGTTACAATTACTTGTCCAGACTTATTCCACACTCGTAAAAGTCCATCGTATGATCCGGACAGGATGCGTTCGTGGCTGGAAGAAACCTCATTCCCATCCCAGGACGCCGCGATGGAGCTGCTAGACAGTATATCGACACAGCTCACCCAATCATCGTGCTCAAAGCTTGCCTCATATAATGGGGGGATTAAACTCCGAACGTATTGGAGATTCACAGTCGTCTCCGAAGACAGGCCGTGAGATACAAGGTACTCTTCGAGGGTGGTGCGGAGAAACGTCCCATTGATCAGGAAATCAAATGGGATTGGGGAAGCAGTGTCGAGCATAGACTCGGAGTTGAGAATTTGAGAGAGGCCATATCTTCGTACATCTTTACATGGAGTTAGCAAATCTGTGCTAGGCACCTCATTATAAGATTCTGCTTCTTCTTACTGGTAGGAACCAAGAGTTGTCGTTTTCCTTCTGGCAGCTCGATGTCTGGGAAGTCGGTCACGAAATGGACCTGTACCTGACCCTGCCGGCTCGAGGAAGCCGTGGTATCAGTCACTATTGTGGCCATGGCGACAATGGATTTAACTTGAGGGACGAACAGAGGAAGAAATCATTAAGAATTTGGGTCGCGGTGGGGTTTACGTTAAAGTTGGAAATCCTCGCGAAAAACTTTTTACGGAGAACGGAGAGACCTCGACGCGTAGTTTTCTCAGCCTCGTCTGCAGAAAGTAGTCAACTTAAGTCGATTTACAACAACTTAAGTAGACTCAAGTCAGGTCATTCTTCTCTCATTGTCTGTGCGCTCTTGTCTTAGCGTTTTGTTTTGTTCTAAGGTAGCCAAAGGTGACTAAATAATCCAGAAACAGCAAAAGTACAAGTTTTGGAGTTAGACTTACACGGATACGCATACTTTTAGTCCTGTTCCAAAGGGACCGCTAGCAGTACGTCCTGGCGATGCCTATTATTATCGTGAGTTACTAATAGCCACTTTCTACTCTTTTTTAAAACTCGTGACAACAGTACAGTACGAATAACTCTGGAGAGAATATCCACAAGTAGGACGACTCTACCCTATAACATATTTTATTTGCCGTTACGGAAATCAGACCTCGACCAAACTTTACATCCATAATTAAATACCCTATCTAAATCCTTGCAATTTTTATTTTATTTTTCATTTTATTTTATAATATTTTATTTTTCAGAAAGTTTTGAAAAATCGAGTCATGCTCCTCGTACTTAGTCTCTCTGGGGGTATTTTTCCAAGTTTCTGTCCGTAATAGCAATCACACATCTTTTGGAGGTCGGAAATGACATCGTCTTATTTGATCCTCCAAGAAAATGCAAAGTAGAGGAGTAAAACGCCACTTGAATCCTTTAACCCTACAGAATTGTAAGAGGAGCGACCTTGCTTTTCACACCTAAATGCCTCATAATTTCCAAATAGCATTGGTGGAGTGGGCAGTGATTTTCACCGATTATTGTAAATACATAAATACATTATCATTTGTCGATTTCTCAAAATAAAATCCAGGGCCTTCTCCTATTCTCCTCCTAGGTATAGTTTAAGCATCACATAATCCCAGGACGTCACTCGGCAAAGTCCAATTCTTCATCAAATCACTCCTGGTTTGGAACTGCATCAGCAATCCTGCCTCCATATGCCAACTAATATGGCAATGCAGCGCCCACATCCCTGGATTATCCGCCACGAAGCGAATCAATGCCCATCCGTAGGCGTCAATCGTCATTGTATCTCTTCTCATCGGATTCGTCGTGCTCAGGTCAGGGTAAGAGGTCCAGTTAAACACACCGGTTGCCCCTGTCGCCATGATCCAGAACTGATGGCCGTGCAGATGGAAAGGATGCGCTCCTTCGTCCAAACTGTTGATGAGCAGATCGACGGTTTGTGTGGTCGGGACAGAGATGACGAATTGCGAACCCTCCGGGGAGAACGCCGTGCTGGCGCCTTCAGAGGAAAAACTGGCATTATCGGAGGAGAGGCCAGCCACGGCCTGATTAAGTGTTGCGATAGATGAAGGAACCCATGTGGTAGAGTTTATGTATGCCTTATCTAGGGCATAAGCGCCGATTTGGAAGGACACGTCAATTACGAATGTAGTGTCTTGATCTGGTGCTGGCTTGACATCGTATGGGATTAGCATGGACTCAGTGAGATCCTTGCAGACAAGGTCCAATGCGTCAGCCCAGTCGTTCGATGCGGGGAGGTCAGTAGTAGTATTGGTGCTATTAATGTAAGTTACGAGGGCTCTTATATCTGAGTCCAAAACAGGGTTGTCGGAGCTGAAACAATGTTCATTAAGTTGAGCGCGCATCCAATAATCGCTGGCTGTTTGGTTGGCGTCGAGAATCACGGAGTAGCGTTGTGCTATGTGAATAGGGAGCCGGTGAACTGTTATGGGTTCAACAAGTGTTGAATCGGCTTCGATCACTGTGAGGGTGTGATTGTCGACCGAGAATTGGAATTCTGCAAACGCGCCCGTGTTGATGATACGGAGGCGGTATTTTTTGCCTTGGGTAACTGATATTATGGCTCGTGTTGAGTTATCTTGACAAGTATATCCGCTATCAGCATCATATTGAGAGCAATCGAAACTGGTTGGATCAGTATGGAATAGCGAAACAATTCGAGGGAACTAACTAATTTGTGCCGTCTATCAGCCCACTATCAGGCGTTGGCTCTGTATTCTCGTTTCCTGAGGCTAAATAATCGGGCAATAAGTCTGAGCTCAGGTCATGGTACCAGTCTTGAATAAGAATGACTTGATCTAGGTCGTAACTCTCCTGGATTTTGGCCTCTTCAGGAGCATGGACAATTAGAGGTCCAACAACGCCGTCTGTGTACTGCGTCGAGTAATGAGAATGATACCAGTATGTTCCAAATTGATTCTCAACTGTAAAGTTATAAAGAAAACTTTTTCCAGCAGGAATCGAACATTGAGTTATCCCTACCGTCCCATCCATCCAGTTTGTCCCGTTTTGATAGAGTCCATGCCAATGTAGTGATGTTGGATCTGACAGCTGGTTTGTCACATTGACAAGAACACGGTCACCCTGATTTACTCTGATGAGAGGCGCTGGGAACTGGCCGTTTATTACATACATGGTTCGGAAAACCCCTGTGACAGTAAGCATGGAGGTAATCTCAATAAGCACCGTGCAACAACATACCATCTGGTGCAGCTTGAATCTCACTGAGGGTGAAATTGAATATTCTTGTCGTAGGTGCTGCATTTAGATCCCAACTCCTGTCCAATTCATACTCTGCCGGATCCCGCCTCCAAGATGGAAAAGCAGAGGTCGTGTTACCCGTCGGTGTCGGTGATGGAGAAGGAATATTTTTGGAATGATGTTTCAAACCCAGTCCAAGACCCAGGCCCAAACACAGAGCAACAATGATGAAGAATAATATCGTACCGCCGACGAGAAGAGGCCAGCGGAAGCGCTGTTTTGCCCCATTAGCCTTCTTGTCCTCATTAATTTGAGGAGATTCTGATTTGGAGTCCATTTTTAAAGGGGTTGTTTTCTAAGTTCGATGTGTGAAGAACTAGGCCATTTGGACGACAAGTGATAAGTCTTGGCCGTCGATGGTTATATGCTTAATGTCCGCAGGAGTTTAAATCAAATGAAGACTGCTGCCATACGCAGCCAGACACTACCAAATTATACAACCTTAATGTCAATTGATCGACTTCGTTAAGCCGTTATGGCGTCAGGTGCCGCAATCTTCGAGGCCAGAAAAAATAAAAAATTACAAGGAAGTTCGAAGAGGAGGGGCTTTGGATATATATGTATACTCCTTAAGTTGGCGGGAGTATCCTTGTGTGGGACAGCTGCAGGAGCATCTGATAAGAACTGATGGAAGAGATAACACGCCGGCTGTCTTGCAATCAGAAGTCAGAAAGCAGTATCCTAACAGGGATAGGACTTTGCAGGTTGGTGGATGGAATGGATGGTGGTCTGGAAGAAGAGAGAAGTTAGTAGTCATGGTCATGACATGTTGCTCATGCTGCCCATGTTGGCCATGTGTGTGGCATCATTGGTAAAGAACAGGAGGAGAATGGGAGCAAGAAGAACCGAAATACAGCCCACGTACAATACGACATAGCGACGCCTCCCGTGCACAGTTACCTTGGCTGGCTTAGGTCGGACTAGGTCCCGTCTAGTGTAGTCCAAGCAGTCCAGGCCGACCAGGCTGTCCAGTACCCGCCAGCCCTTGAAGCACGAGTTCAAGGGTAGTAAGCCCGGTACTGTACCTGTAATGTACGGAGCACTGTAGCACCATATTGTAGTGGGCGATCAGTCCTACCGTAATGCACAGCCTACAGCTTAGAGTACGGCGCGGCGCTGAGCGGATTGCTAGAAGTCAAAAGTCAGAACTCAAAAGTTAAAAGTTTAAATCAAAAAAAGAGGCTTCCTGCCCCCTAGGTACTTCGACTCCCGACTGGGAAGGGCTCAAAAACGAGACCTCATTTTTTTGGTTTTAAGAAATGATGTTTAGATCATTGATTCTCATACTGAATACGAAGTAGTTCAGTAAATTATCTCAAGAATTCTGGGTCGAGCTCGGATACTTCGGCGAACTGTTAGGGCTTGCAACTCTGGAGATTTGACATTTTGCTTTTAGGAGCCCACTCGGTATCGCCGCGCCGTACTACCGTATGGTACAGTCGTAGTGATATGTAATAAAAGCGCTGTGAGTGGACGCCGATCGAGGTTGGCAGGTCCAACACCACTATATACCTGGCTGCATTAGTGGGAGGTTTGGCCAGAAGAGTACTAAGTGATGTGCTGTAACGCCGTTAAGGTTGTTACGAGCTATAGTATAACCCTGCAATGCAACCCTACCCTCCGATCGCGAAGCTTATGTTGCACAACACTACTGTACCCAAGTACGGAGTACTGTACAGTACTCTACATTGCTTCGGTATTATTATATTACAACCCTTCCCCCGTCTCTGCAGGAAGGCTGCGGAATGGGCGGAATATATCCTGTCCCACCCCATTGAATCGGCATCCCATATGTAAGATTCAATCTCTCTCAATTCGGCCCCAATTGGAATCATCCAAACCGTCCAAATAATTTCAGCTCGTCAGGAAGAAGTTCTAAGTTCTTTCCCCTCATGCCATTGTAAAATCGACTTTTCGGCCGACTTGTCGTAGTTTAGCCCGCAGGGTACAGTAACTCGTAACTCTAAAATAACGCCATCTAGCAGGCGGCGGCCAATCTATCACGCAAACATGCCACAAAGCGCCACATCGGTGCCTTGCGCTACGGTACCTCCACCCGCCGATGCAAGCTTCCATCGAATATCAGTCGTGGACACCGAAACGTGCACAACAAAAAGACGGAACGGGGCGCTATAATCACGCCTATGCATGCCCCTCACCTGCTAAATTCACAACTAGGCCGTCCCTTGTCTTAGAGGCAATCCTGGAGGGGTAGGGTTACCATCCTTGAAATTCTAGAAGCCTTTGGCTATTAGCCAACAGAACCACCAAGATACGTATCGTGATCGACAGTGCTCGCCTGGATTCCATGGATTCCATGAGACTCCCATGCAATGTACCTCTCTCGGCCCAAGAAATAATCGCTTTGATCCATTGGGCTTTACTCGGGAGGCCCCTTTCTCATTGCATCACACTATCGAGGCATTTTCGTACCATTTGGGGCTCCCAGAGCGCCGGTCGCCATGCTTCCCTCGTCCACTTTGAACTCTATCTAGCCGACAGTGGTACAGTTGGTTCCCCCCAGCTCAATTGAGCTCCTGCATCCTCGAGGCAGGGTATAAAGCTTCCTTGGCTCCCCAGAGCTTCCCGGTCTCGTGGCCGTGACAGCTTCAGTTCTGCAATCCAGAATCTCTCTTGCCACATAGCTACACACAAGATGTACTCTCTCCTCACAGTAGCAGTTGCCCTCACCGGCGCAAAGGTGGCTCTGGCTCAGTCGGCAGTGGTCTATCCTTCCAGAGCTCCCCTTTCCACTCTTGAGCCCAGCTTGAGCTCCATCCAAGCTGCGGCGGCCACTACGAAGCCATTGTCCCCAGTGTCCAATGTCAAAGGTGCTGGTTTTGACAGAATCATCCAGATTTGGTTAGAGAACACCGATTATGACAAGGCTGCTGCCGACCCAAACATGCAGTTCCTTGCCAGCCAAGGTATCACTCTGTCGAACTATTTCGCGGTGACCCATCCCTCTGAGCCGTAAGTTCCCCAATTCAATTGAGCATGAGCAAACACTTAATTCAACTCCTAGCAACTATGTCGCAGTTGTTGGTGGCGATCACTTTGGAATGGACAACGATGACTTCAACCAAATTCCGGCCAACGTCTCAACTGTCGTTGATCTTTTGGACACGAAAGGTATCTCCTGGGGAGAGTACCAAGGTATGCGAGCTAGTGCGATGAACTTTTCCAGAAATTGTAGCTAATTCTTGACAAAAGAGGCAATCCCATACGCTGGATTCCAAGGGTTTAATTACTCGAATCAGAAGACCTATGCCAACGACTATGTGCGCAAACACAACCCATTGATTATCTATGAGTCCGTCACACAGAATGCCACTCGTTTGTCCTTGATCAAGGGCTTTGATTCTTTCTATTCCGATTTGGCAGCCCAGACATTACCTCAATGGTCTTTTATCACACCCAACATGACCGATGATGGCCATGATACAACCATCACTTTCGCCGCCAACTGGTCTGCCACATTCCTCAAACCTTTGTTGAACAACACCTACTTCATGAACAACACCCTCATCATTCTTACTTTTGATGAAGATGAAACTTACACTAACCACAACAATATCTTCACCATTCTCCTCGGTGGAGCAGTTCCCACCTCATTGCACGGTACAACCGACAGCACTTTCTATAACCATTACAGCATGATCTCCACTGTTTCCCAAAACTGGGGTCTCCCATCTCTTGGACGCTGGGACTGCAATGCCAATGTCCTCCAGACCGTTGCCAACAAGACAGGATACGCTAACCAAGCCGTCAATATCACCAACTTGTACTTTAACTCATCCTACCCAGGACCAGTGTCTGATGCTGAATTCGTTCCAATTTGGCCTGCTCCTCTGACTAGCGGCAAATGCGCAGCTGGAAGCATTTTGGGCAGTGTTGCAAGCAGCTGGGCGAACACCTCTCCAGCACACAACTACACCAACGTCTACCCATATGATTCTACCACCGGAAACAACGTTGTTGCTGGCTCTGCTGGCTCATCCTCCGCCACCGGTACGGCCAAAACTTCGGCTACAGGCACATCTGCTTCAAGCAGCGCCTCCAGCACTGCTGCCAAGTCTGCTGGAAACTCGAATATGGCATTTAACTCTGCCGCTTTACTTGGCTTGGTTGGTGCCGCTAGCCTTATGGTGTTAAATTAATTGGAGAGTTTGCTTGCATGTATATAGTTTTTACTGAATAGGAAAGCTTGCTTAAGCATAGAGATTGCTTTGAATCTGTGACTTTTGCCATCACGTGTTTTGTTTATCTATCTGGCCATTTTCCCGCTTTGGGCGAGGAACAGTAAAAGTCGTAGGTTGGAAGTAAGTAAAACTTGAAAGATTAAGCCGGGGGGACCGTTTTGACCCATCGACTACTGTCAGTGTCTCTATATAATATTAAAGCCCTTTTTAGATGCAACTAGCAACAGTACCTATCCAGGTGAGCCCCATAATTTAGCGAATACTACCTTGCTTGCTCTGCCCGCTAAACCATTACTGCAAAGGAACTAGACCTCGATTTCGGGCCCCATTTATTCAGTGATTGGTTAAAATACTTATTGAGTCCATATATCTAACTTCTATATCACATTAAAATAGTATGGATTCTGTTTTATACAGTATGGTATTACGAATATTAGGACCCTATATTTGGGAGTCCTGGCATTCAACGATTTCTAGAAGTTAAAGATTGATATTCTGGAAGCAAATTTGGATACGAAGACTATGCTTTCTTATATGATTAGTATATTGTATTCGAAGGAGCTCCACACTCAAACTGTCGCGATTACTGAGGTAAAGACTAGGTACACTCATCTCGACGTCTGTGTGGCCAATGTAACGTCGAAGAAGCGACCAGGAAATTTGCCAGAGTATCAATGAAGCATGACGAATTATCTCCGCACAAACTGGGTGATTAAATACAAGGGCATGGGGGCGCGACACGTGTTGTTGTGGATCGTACGACCTCCATCCGTAAGCAGTGTGCTAACGTGATTCAAGCCACCGAACCTATAAGCAATGTCTCAAAAATTCTGAGTATTTGCACTTTATTTTTGTTCGCAGACACACCCATAAATTCTTCCTTGCTACTAATCTCTTTTAATATCCCATCTCACCACCAAACGGCCTTTGCTTACTTTGGATGTAATAGCGAGGAAGGATATATCAGCAAACAAAATCCTAAATTTTGGCCCAGCCTCTAGAGATATCGGCTATAATAAAACATATCCTCACTTTTTAGGTCGTAAATCGAATAAATCACGATAATAGTGGGAGTTTATATTTTGACTAGTTCTACGTCTACTTTACAGTGATATATCACTGTTTTGTGACAGGACATATTTGTACTGGAAGGCGCTGTTATTACATATAGGATAATTAAATTGAATTGTAATCAATTTAAGGGCAATATATGTAAGCAAGACAACTGCTATAAATATTTTCAGATCAGGGAGGGGGTCGATCGGGCTTAGCGAACTTGATTTGTGTGGGTTGGATGGGCTTACAGCTCAGCAATAAGGTTACACAATCGTGGGCTGTGCTTCCCCCAGATTTGAGATCTCACTGGACTCAGTGGCAAAATTGAAAATTTAAAATTAGATGCTTAAAATATGGTACATATTGTCTAATTCTACTCGCTGATAGGCATATTTCCCTGCGGCTCTGCATGTCAGTGACAAAGACAGCTGACATGTTATCAAGCTGAGACCTTCGATCGATCCTGAGCGACGGCTGGAACTAGTCTATTTTGAGAATGAGGGGGGTAAGAACATCCTCTGCTAAGAATTATCTTTGAGGCTCTTCTGTTGAAACGGTTTTGGACCCCTCACAAGGTAGAAGGAGCCTCCTCAAGGATATTGCCAGGAAGATTTCTGGTGGCTCCGCCAGCTGAGATGTCCATACCAGTCATATAGGAATCGGTTTCTTGGTATGTATCATGGTTTATTAGCCTCCAGCCTCCTAAGTTGATTTCTCATGTGAAAGTAAGGTAGGGGGAACGCATCTAGGAGCACCCAATTCCCGGTTTCTGAATCCTATTTTATGCAATATAATTCTCTAAAACTTCTCCTCTCAACTCTCTCTTGTATATAAGGAAAGGGCTACGCTGCCGTTGATTTTGAGTGGAACCTGCATTAGCACAATTACCATTATCACCATCTCAGCATACTCTCATATTTCATATTTCAAATCATTTAGCACATTTTTCTTATATACTTAGCCACAATGAAGTCATTTACATCCCTCCTCTCGATTTTCGCGCTAATTGTAGCACTCTTCCACACATCTGTGCTTGCTGCACCCATCGAAGTTAGTAAGCGCATGTATGTGCCAGCTAGTGCTCTGGATAGCGATCTAGTTCTTCAATGGCTCACCGGAAAGGGAGCTTCCTATGCTGACCCTTCTAAACTTGTATTTTACACCTCCACGGACGGAAGTGGATCTGGTATGGCCGAGGCTTTTGTAAAAGCAAATCCCGGATACAAATCCTTTTGGGAACTTTATGGAGACGCCTTTGAAGCCGACTTTAAGATTGCGGCAAGCGATACCACCTATGCTGCGGCTCAGGCAATGTCAAAGGCAATGGCTCAATACGCTTCGGGATCTGTCCGCGTTTTTGGAGCTGCAAACTGTACGTCTCCTCCACCTAAAACTTGAAGACAAAGTATGAGCTGACAAATAATCACAGCTGCGGCAGACAGCATCTGGAAGGAATACGAACTTCCAGCTTTAAAAGGTTCCCAGAAGGTTGACACTCTTATTTCGATGGCGGATGATGCTGTAGCGGTAGATGACACTATTGGCTCTCTTGCCATCGACGGGCTCACAGCAACGATTGCAGACGGTGCAGTGGCAGACCTCCTCTCTGACTTTCTGCTTGCTGCGGTCCTCTTATAAATTCTAAATAAATCGTTAGGTGTATGGGTATTGGGGATGCATGATGGAAAACATGGTCATTTCTTGGCGTTTAGGTTTTTCAATAGCAATCTTGATTTACAGTGCATGATACTCAAATTAACTTCAATTTGTTCATTTTATAAGTGTCTCAAATATTAACGCCTCCAGATCAGCGGACAACAAAGTCAAAAAGAGTTATATGATACCAGCGGCTAATTCTCTCTAATTAATACGCTGTAATAAATAATTCTACTATAGACTTAGGACTATATTAGATAATGATAATTTTCTGGTAACTTCCGCATGTGAACAAAATCTCCACGATCTCCTTCCCTGCTGCTACTGTGAAAATAGAAGCAATACCTATTCTAAACCAGATCTGTTCGGTAGTGTCCGATCTTTCCAACAAAAGACCAGATGGGTAGCGCTCAGTAATATGAAGATAAAGCAGTTGTGCCCCTTTTCTCGGAACATAATCTTTCAAGTCAAATCGAGCAAACCCGAATTTCAAAAGTGTCCCATTGGCATCCACTACTTGCAAAGAAAATGGAAAGTAATACTCGATGCTACGCCAGCTTGACGAGCCTGACGAACTTGAGTCTGTTGGTACAATACGTGATATTGACTTGGTAAAGCCCTGTACTTCTAGGTAGTTGTAAGCCTTGCATTTGGGATGTTGGTTGCCATAGTCTAGGACGTCGAAGGAATATGGAATCGTAGGAATCTCGATATCGTTATCTAGCTTCTTTCCTAGCCATCGGACATCAGAACCAGCAGAGACCCAAGACCAGGTTGGAGCTCCGTATGACTCCGGTCGTTGGATTGGTAAAGGTGGTAGAGACTGCCAAAGAATCTCACGCTTCAAGTTTCCCCGCCACATACCAGCGAACGGAATATAAGTATCGTCAACGACAAGAGACATTTCAGCGGCGATGCTCTGAATGGCCGGCAGCTTATCAGACTGCTTGGTCAGTTGCCGAAAGGAGTACTCTTCGAGAGTAGCCATCCATTTCTTGTACAATGCCTCCATTTCTTGAGCCAAGTTGTTCGGACCTGCAGTTTTCGGTTCACCAAAGATATGGTCGCTCCTTGGCCACAATTCAAATTCCCGCTCCGATGCCATAGACACGTTCTCCTCCGTGACCGTGCAAGTCCTACACTCGAAACAGATCAGATTATTGCAGAAGTGGATTAGTCTTGTCGATAAAATGCGTTCCTGCATTGTCCAACCGCGAGTGTTCCATCTTGAACGATTTATACCGTCTTCTAATTCAGGATTGGGCCCCATCCGCCCCTGCGCATACTCGTTGGGACATATGATAAGAGACTGACATCCACTGTTGCCAAGGGCATACGGGATTCTCACTGCAGGAACATTGGCAATATGTCGTTGAAGAAATCCGTCATGGGTCGAGGTAGCGGACGTACTGTAATCGTACTTAGCGTAATATTTCATGAGTATGACGGTATCCTCCAGTGGTACTTACGCTACAACAGTCACTACTGCATTTCTATATACTTTATGCATTAACTCCGCTTCGTGGGTCCAATCTTCAGGAGAGTCCTGAATAATGCATAGAGAATCGATCCAGATATATCTGACACCCAAACAACGGCAGACGGAGACCGCGTCGGCAAAGTTTCTAGGCAAACTTGAAGGAGTCACACCGTCTTTCATGGCCTCATAGTTGGAACGAGTGGACCTCAGTGGGGGGGACACAGTCATGTCTCCCCACATATGACTTAGGGCAATGAACTTTCTGCTGTCCATGAGTGTATTGGCAGTTTCAATCAGACGGGGCATCTCTGATCCTGATTCGTCATCTGATCCTACGTCCAGAAGTCGAGTAGGTATCCAGCTATCAGGAAGAGTATAGCACGCTCTGTGATTTGTCTGGCATTCTTGGATCCATCGTTTCATTAGTTGAACGTTTTCATCAGATAGGGTGCTGAGACTAGGTAGCCTTCTCCTGTGCTGCTGCATTGAGGAGTTGAGATCTGTACCGTCGAATGACCGTGCGTCAGCCACATCGGCTGAATACCTGTTCGTATAGAGTAGGAGGTGAGGCACCTAATGTGTCAAAGCAGGCAAAGCAAAGTATCATAGAGATATCGTGTGTCTCCTCATCCAGCCCTTCGGCATCTTGGAGGGTAGCTGTCATCGTTAGGGTGTTGATCATCCTACCCTGCTGAGCATCAAGTGGTGCCGCCTTTTCTTCTTGTTCAAATTGCTCACTAGCAAAGTGAACATCAGCAATTCTCACCGGACGATGCTCCTCTAATCCTTCCACATGAGGATTTCCCCAATTTTCCAGTATTGTCTCTCTGAACATGCGACAGAGCCCGCAACCTGCATACGCAGAAGCAGCGAGGCCTGGCAAGTTCGGATAGTAGTCTATCCTCTCGTAATCGAGCCATTGCATTGTCGGGTCGTTCTTATCCCAGCTACTGGTATTGCGATCAGGCACAATGACTTTGCAAATGCCACACAACTGTTCCGGCGATTGAGTATATATGTTAGCTAAGGTAAACCGAGGCAGGACCGAACGCATGCTTTCGTTTGGTGTTTGCATGCTGTTCTTCAATGTATTCTGTGATTTTGAAGAGTGTAAACGGAGTTAATTCTTCTAAATATAAGGAGCCTTGAACTAGGCTGATTAATAAATATCACGTGATTAGAATCACAATTTGGTATGCTGCTTTTAGGAAAATATACAAGTCCAGTTGTTACGTGGCTCGAGCCAGATCTCTAATTAGTGTAGTTTAAGTACTTGAATAGCTAAAAGAATGTGTTCGCTTGATTAGAGGGTAAAGATTGATTTGATGGTGACATTTTAAATTATAACTGGAGTGGCACGTTTTGGTATTTTGGTGTTCCACTCGCTTGGGAAATACGTTATGCCTAAAGACTTAATTGAGATGGCGGACGAGCCTGTAGGCATAGAAGCGGGAAAATCACGTCTTCCCTCAGCATGTTGCTGAAAATAATCAAGATTCTCTAATATGATTTATTTATTTCAAATAACTTATTTACAAATGTTAAAGTCAGTATCACCTGACTGCCTTCACCTAATTGGCTAGGCTCCACTCCCCACAATCTGTACCTGTATTCTAGAATTGCAATACAACATCACACTTTTCCATGACTTGAAATGACATCCAAACTGAATTCCGCTAAGAACTGCTTATTCAACAACAAATATGAGTTTTCGAATTAATAATTACTATGAGGATCATGTTTCCAGCTATCGACTAGTAGTTTACCGTATCCTTGCTCTAGTCCCGTTCGTCCTGCCGTACTTAATGCCTAATGCGACCTAATCTATCCGACGACCGCCAGTCCATTTTCAGATGAGTTTTCTCTACGACCTTCACAAAATCTAGCTCCGTATAAACTATGATAAAGTTCGATGTCCAATTTATCCTGGTCGGTCTTTGGATCTTCCTTACCAAGGTTCGAGCCGACCATGAAAATCTCTCACAGCAGGTAACAGCTCAGTGGGACTTTAATATCGATGACTTGGCTTCTCATGATACCAGCACCTCGGATATCACCTCTTATCGCATTGGGATTAAAAACGTACGTGCGTTTACTGGCTGGACTGTTACAGCTCCAACTACTGTCTTCATCAATAATGGTATTATTTCTGGCCCATTGGATACCGTAGAGCGGACCATCGATGGCCAAGGCGGGATATTGATGCCGGGGTTGATAGATAGTCATTGCCACCCAACATCAGTTGAGGATTTGAGACAGCTCAGCAGTTACGGAGTCACCACTGCGATGGGAATGGCATGTTTCTCTTATGAGCTATGCCGCCGCTTGAAGAACCAGCGCGGCATCACGTCCTTCTTCACAGCTGGTTTTCCAGTGCAGGGGAAGTGGAGCACCCATGCTTTTCTCTTCTGGACTCCATCATCCATGACCTTGAACGAGCCGCACCAAGTGGATGAGTTCGTAGAGCACGTTTTTGGCAACGGCTCGGATTATCTCAAAATCACGGCTGAGGCGCGCGGGCCGACACTCGCGGCACAGAAGAAATTGGTCGAAGTGGCGCATGCAAGGGGAAAGATGACTATGACGCATGCGGCCGATATAAAGGCATACAAAGATGCTATTGAGTCCGGTACAGATGGGATCCAGCACGCGCCTGCGAATGGGGTGGTAAGTCCGGACATGATTAAGAGTATCCTAGAGAAAGGGCAGTTTGTTACGCCCACAGTGAGATTTGGGAGAATGATTGCAGCCCTGAGGGCAAAAATTCCGGGCCTGAGCTGGATTTTAGAGAGTGGCGAGGACAAGGCTGCGGTTTGGAAACGGAATGCTAAAGCGATGTGGAAGGCTGGAGTGCCCATTTTGGCGGGTGAGTAATGTGTTTTTATGTCGCGTATAGGACTTATGGGATACTTCAGGCACGGATTCAACGATGGAAATCTCGATCATCTCGGTTCCGTTTGGGCTAACGCTACATTATGAGCTGGAGGAGCTTGTAAGCATTGGTATGAGTCCGGCGGAAGCTTTGCAGGCAGCCACCAGTCGAGCGGCCAATTTGCAGCGGTTGATGGATAGGGGGAGGATTGCAGAGGGGTTGAGAGCAGATTTAGTCCTGCTTCTTCCAGATGCGGAACTGTTGGAGAATATCACACATACGAGGAAGATTGCTCGAGTGTGGAATGGCGGCGTCGAGTTTTCTCCCATTGCCCCTTTCATTTGAAAAGGAAGGCAAACGTCTTCAGTATGCTGTTACGCATCTGCATGTGGGAACGGAAAGATCTCCGGTAGAGTTTGAAGTAGAATAAATAACAACAATTAATATAGAGGACCTGACAATACAGTGTAGTAACGAGTAAGTAATAGGACCGTACTGGAGTCCGCTGCAGTTACAGGATATCGCTAAAAATATACACTGGACACCTTCTGTACAGCGTCCGAGCGCTATCGTTTATCGTTAATAGACTGCTCTGGCGACTAAATGTAACCTGAAATAATAAGGAGTACGGTTCAAAGAACAATTGTCGGCTTGCAAATACCGGTTTAGTCTTACAGGGCAAGACAAGATATTCTAGGATTTTTTTTTACAGAAATAGCTTGTACCCCCACCACTCTTAACCAGGCCCCTAATCGTGATCTTTGATGCTCTCTGGACAGTCAATAGCGACAACGGAGCACGCGAGCAGGACGGTTGATTAGGTAACATCACAAGTCCGCTCCGCCCGGTTAGTCCTGGTCCCAGGGCTGGAAGCATGGCATCGCGTAGTAACCGGAACCTACGTCATTCTGAATATATACCAGTAATATAAGTGCCAAGTGCTGTCTACACCTGCGCCAAGCCAACTTCCTTTCTAAACATTATACCATATCACGATGGTGTCTGAAAACGTTCTAAAGCTCTGTCAAGAAACTGAAACAGTCAGCTCAGTCCTTGCTAAGAATCCAGCGGAGGCACCCGGGGATGTCGTCAAGAGACTCTATGGACACCATAAGAAAGACTTGCACCATAATCCTAATGTGCATCGACCAGTTCCATCTGCCCAGGCACTAGAGCTGGCGCTCACATGCGGTCGCTGGGGCCCATCGCAGCCAAGCCCTCTCTTCCTGCAAGCCTATGCCGATTCACTGAATTGTTTAGATGCTGATCCCATGTCCGGCATGGTCTCCCCGCCTTTAATGGGGTCGCATGGAACAGTGCCACTCACTGTCATTGCTCCTTTAGCAGATATCATTCGACATTGCTCGAATCTGATCGTCCGAGCCGAGAGAGAGGTCTTCTTCATCACTTGTTCTTGGTCGCCATCGGTGGCACAGACCTTGGTCAAAGATGCTCTTATCGAGCTTTCAAAAAGAGCTGGAAAGAGAGGGCAGAGGGTCGTGGTTAAGATGATGTACGACAAGGCTGCGGCTGCGAATGCAATTGATGCCCATCAAGTGGTGAAGCCGGCGGCTTACACAGCAAAGGGAATTCAACTGCCAAACCCCGAAGAAATACCCAATCTCGACTTTGAGGTCATCAGTTACCACAAATTGGTATTGGGTACACTACACGCCAAGTTCTGTGTCGTGGATCGCAAAGTTGCGGCGGTAATGAGCAACAATATGGAAGACAATGATAATGTGGAGATGATGATACATGTGGAAGGGCCAATTATCGATAGTATTTATGATACGGCACTGATAACCTGGAATAACCACCTCAACCCCCCTCTTCCGTCGCACGACACTCCTGCAACTGAAGGTGGTCTGCCAACTTCAAGCCAAGAACCTCTCTACCTCAATCGTGGTCCAGCACGAGGACAAGACGAAATTGCTGCAGATGGACAAGCGGCACGCCTCTCGGAGCACATGCCAGATGACCCACACTATGATGCCGATCTCCAAGGGGAAATCACGCGGATGCAATCCTGCTATTCTATGAAGCCCCACGAATCTCGCCTTCAAGCTGCAAATCGCCAATTGAATCTGGCATGCAAGAAACCTATCGAACCTTCTGGTCCCGAGATCACGGAAGGCCAAGAAATGACCCCGTACATTGATACCATGACGACGGCAGCTATTCCTATGGCTCTTGTCTCCCGCCCGCCTTACGGCCCGGTTAACACTCACAACGTGAATGTGCCCCAAAACGAAGCATGGCTGTCCTGCATTCGCAATGCACAACGCTCAATCTTCATCCAAACTCCGGATCTCAATGCCGCGCCGCTCATGCCCGCTCTCGCAGCGGCCCTGAAGCGCGGGATTGAGGTAACATACTATGTCTGCTTCGGATACAATGACGCTGGCGAGATCATCCCCGGTCAAGGAGGCACCAACGACCAAGCCGCCCAGGCCTTGGTTAAGGATCTTTCACCCACCGAACGGCAGCTCTTGCATATATGTTACTACGTTGCTAAAGACCAAGATCATCCTATCCACCAGAGTTTCAAGCAGCGATCGTGCCATGTCAAACTCCTTATCGTCGATGATCACGTCGGAATACAGGGGAGTGGTAATCAGGACACCCAGAGTTGGTTTCACAGCCAAGAGATTAATATCATGTTGGACAGTGAGCAAGTCTGTCGAAAATGGAGAGAGGGCATTGAGAGGAATCAGAATACGAAGACGTTTGGTATGGCGGCCGAGGATGGCATTTGGAGGGATAAGGATGGGAACCCGGGCGAAGGTTACATGGGAAACCCAGGGAAGGTAGAGGGGCTATTCAAAGGAGTTGGTGGGATGTTGAAAAAGATGAAGGATAAAGGGGGGTTCTAGACCATGGCTTAGGAATGAGGAAGAACGGTTTTTGGCGTTAAATATCGTAAAATCATTTAGTAAGAGGATATCCCACATTAGGATTTCATGAAAGACAGCTAATTGAGTAAAGTTTGGAAAATACATAACTGATAGTAAAGATGGGGTGAGAATTCAAAGGCGGTGAGTTCGAGGACAACCGTCTTCATCATTAGACGAGGAAAGCGAGTGGCCGCAAGATAGCTATGAAGAAAGACAACGAACCGTTTCTCACTCTCAAAACAAGACTAACAGATTTCGAATTCCTCGAGAGTCTCCTGGATATCCTTATGGTCCATTGCCTCACCATCCATGATTCCATGGATATAACACTCTCCTACCAGACAGAATTTACATTTCCCGTCTTCCGCGATTTCTCTTAACACAAAAGGTACGCTCCCCCTTGAAAAATACATATCACATCTCCAACCGCACTGGCCTGTGGAACACATCCTATATATCCCAAGCTTGTAGCGCACGGGGTTCTTGCTATTACATACATTTTAGCCCCCGCTAAATACGGCTGGAATCTAGACCCGTCGAGTAAAAATTAACCCCTTCAGGGTCTTCGGGGCCGAAAGGAGCGAGCTCTCCCTCATCACTTATACGGTCGACGAGATTTCAATAATACGCATACATAGGAGCGCAATCTGCAGGGAGATGTTATGAGCGAGATGTCATGTCAACGATATGGCGTGCCAGATAACGTCTTCCCTTGTTTGGCCTGCGGGAATGTGGAGTCTCTGCTGGTGATATAATAAATATCTGCGAGTTGTTGCTTTTCTATTAGGCGGTGGTGGCGAACATAGATTTTGCGATCTGCTTCGTTGATGGTTTTGGAGGTTGGCATGTCGGCTTTACGTACGAATGAGCCGAGGAGAGAAATGCGGCCTATGGTGTACCCATAAATGGCCAAGACAGAATTGTCTGGCGATATTCGAAGGTTGAGTGTTGTCTCCCCAGCGGCATGGAATTTAAAGGGGCGATTAGCGCCGAGTGTACAGCGCTTGTCGTTAGGATAGCTCCAATCTGCTACTCACGATGACAGTCGACTCTTTGTGTAGGCAGAACTAAGTCTTGCATGGGAGAGGTACTTGAGAGACTCTCCTCTAGTTAAGTAATCGATTGCTAGGGATCTGAATAGATCATTTGCTTCCACGGAATAATCAATGAGAGAGCCTTTACCAACTCGGTCCCTCTTTTCAGTAGTGAGCCCCATCAGTGCAAAAACATGGTCCCTTGAATCCGTGGCTTTATAAATTCTCGTTAGGCGTAGTAGAGTTAAGAGAGGTGTGTCCTTCTCGTCCCTCACCGAATTATACATGTAATCCCGATAATTTTAAAGTTTCATGCTTGGCAAAACTACTACTGTCTTTAGAGGAGGTGTTTCTGATACCGCTTAGCTTGGTGCCTTCGATGTGTAGCTGAAGAATTGGCTGCTTGTACTGTGGCGCTCGATTGGGCATTCGGTATTACGCCATAAAAGTATTATGGCGCTTACCAAAATATCTAAAAACGAGACATTAAGAATAAGTCATACTTCAGAGCTCCTTAAAAATATTCCCCCCCCCTCTCCTTGAAATCTTGTAGCCAGTCTGATCCAGTGAGTTGATGATATTCCCGCCACAATAAAGTGAAAGAATTGATTGGTTCGGGGACTCCGTACAGTATGTATCGTTGGAGGGCTCTGATATCACCGGCTTGTGCAGACAAACTCCGTGGGCTGGATGACATCTGGCCCGGTCCGATGGGCTAATCACTTTTCGTATTTAGAAGTATTGAAGTCCGGTCGCTTACCGGTTTGCCTGACCCTTTCCTTCACTAACTTGTGGCTATGCGCCGCGCCCAAAATCTGTGTTCTAAACGACTCCCCAGCTTAGTCCGACAAGCTAACCGCTTTTCGTATAAGGATAAAATCTGTTCGCTTACCACCAGATTTGCTAACCTCGCAACTTACGTTAATTAAAGCTCAGTTCTATTTGGGAGTTATCCCTTCTCTTCTCTGATTCGACTCCCTCTTTTAATGACCCTTTCTTTATCTCCTTTGCTTTATCTCCTGTGCTTTATCTCCTTCTCTGGGCTGCGACATGACGTATCATTTGACTTAGTCTGTATTTAGGGCCTCAATATATAAATACCTACCACTTTCCATCCCTATCTCACGTTTCAATTCGGATAGCATACTTTTTTAATATCTTTATACAAAATTTTATTTATTATCACTAGTAGCTATTTCATATCCTCTCATACCGCATAAACTACACTTTTCCAGCCATTTTTCGTATTAGCAATGGTCAAACTTAATATTGTTCAATCCAGCAATGCTGCCCTCGCCACAAGCAAAGCTCTCGTGGCAGTCTTCATTGGTCCATCTAATATTGGAAGCCTCAGTCTCAGATGTTTAGCTCGAGCTCACGGAGAAGTAGGAAAGGGACTACGTGCTTACATTATCGGTCGAAATGCTAAAGTAGCAGAAGAGCTCATATCAGATTGTCAGAAGCTGTGTCCCACAGGGCAATTCCGATTCATACGAGCACAGAATCTTGCTCTTTTAAAAGATGTGGATCTCGCCTGCGCAGAGCTTACCGAAGCAGAAGAGAAGGAATCTAAGATAACAGAGGCAAAACCGAGGATAGACATCTTGGTTATGGCCCAAGCGAATTTCAAGCCTTTCGATGGACGAATTGGTGAGTCTAAAAAACTTCCTTTGATGTCCGTCTGCTTCTCCTCCAAAGATTTATGCTCATACGAAATTCATAGAGACAAGCGAGGGCCTGGACACGTTCATGTCCCTAGTCTACTACTCTCGCATGCGATTCACCACTCGTCTCCTTCCTCTCTTACTTGCCTCTTCCACTCCCGCGCACGTCATCTCTGTATATGGAGGACGAGATAACATTCTTATTCCTAACGATTTATCCCTTCGTGAGCCGAAAAACTACAGTTTCTTGAGTGCCGCCTCCCACATCGTTCATCTGACTACCTTCTTCATGGAATACCTCGCCGCCCAAAATCCCGGTAAATTGGCTCTTGCCAATTATTATCCTGGCTTGATTCTTACAGAAGGGTTCTGGGACCCAAGTCTCCCTTTTTGGTTTCGCGCCATCTTTAAGTACGGGTCGCCGATCTTTAAAATGTTACCAATCTCCCTTAGCTACGAAGAAAGTGGAGCTAGGACCCTATTTAATGCTGGACCAAGATTTCCGCCTCGGTCGGCGGAAGGCGAAGTTGCGCCGAAAACTATCGGAGACATCGTCGTGGCGGAGTCCACAGATGGGATATTAGGGGGTGGCGCGTATAAGGTCTTTTATAACAATGAGCAGGTCGCAACACCTAAGCACTATCAGAATTTGAGGAAAGAAGGATGGTTTGACAAAGCTGTGAAGCATACTTTTAATGTGTTTGACGAGATCGAAGCTGGGAGGGTTTTCAGAGACTAATATTGTTCGGAGCAGCTAGTTTGGATATATGTTTGTTAAGTGATGAGAATTTGAGTTTTAACGCCATAGATTGTACTTTTAGGCTTAATGTGCAAGAATTCCTCTCTTCCCCTCAGTGTGTAGACAAAATTTCAACGTCATGAAGAAAACATAAGAAAGTCTTCAGAATATGCCAAACTCCTTTGATGTCATAATATAGATCTTATAACCTAGTTAATTAGACCTTTATGAACATGAATAGAACATAATGTTCATTTACAAACCTGTTCTTGGATTTTGATAGACCCCGCCTCTATAATTGAGAGGAATTGATTGGTAAATAATACAAAGAGTATCGATTGCTGAGTTTAGGAAAGATTATAATTGATGTTAACTATAAAATAATCTCTGACCCTCTCCAAATTTAGAGTTACCAGTATATTACCTATAGGAATGCATCAGGATTGTCAGTAAGAACAGGATATCACCTGACGCGGAATCATCCTCAGGCATCCACTGCCTACTCTTGCAATTCCTGGCCGTCTCATAAGTGAAAATTCAATCATGTGGCTCACATCTTCGTTCCAGCTACCTTTTACATAACAACTCTGTTCTTATTTTCTTCATTGGGTTTGGTGACGAAGGTTAGTCTATAGTGACAAACCTAGAGCTCGGTTTTATTCAGGAATGGATACCTACAAATATTCCCAGTTGGCCCCAAAAAGCTTTAGGATTCTCGAAACCCTCCAAGTCGAACCGTCAATACAGTCTCGGCTAATAGAAGAAAATGACAACACAGAACGGGAGTACAATGCACTCTCCTATGCTTGGGGTGCCGAAAGTAATATGATAACAATGGAATGTGATGGCCAGCTACTTAGCCTAACCTCGCATCTCTTGGAAGGTCTGAAGTCAATTTATGCGCACACAGGAGCTATTTCCATATGGATTGATGCAATATGCATCAACCAGAATGATGATGTTGAGAAAGCTACCCAAGTTGCAAAGATGCACGATATATATCGTCGAGCCAGATGTGTTTTCGTTTGGCTTGGCAAGGAAGAGGATGGCAGCGATGTGGCAATGGATGCAATTATGGCTGCCAGCATCACTAACATACCTGACCTGCCAAAAGATGACGATGAGTTCTTAATCGCGCTTGTTCAACACAGATCAAACGCCACTACTCTTTTCCAGGAGTCAGCATTCACGCCAGTCGCGCGGCTTAGTGACAGAGCCTGGTTCTACCGACTTTGGATAGCACAGGAGTTTTTCTATGCTAAAGATTTAGTGTTCTATTGTGGACGAAAAGTAGTAGATGGGAGTGCATTTATTCGAGTTCTAAGAAACCTATCTATCAACTCTTTTGGCCCAACACGACCTCTCGCTCTCCTTAATGAAGATGAGAGCAACCTATTCAAGGGCTATCGCATGCTCCTCAATCTTTACCATATCAAAAACGACCAAAAAAAGCCGGATTTCTTTGATATTGTTATGAAATCAAGGGTGAGACAGGTTAAGGAACCTGTAGATCGGCTATATGCCGTTTTTGGCATGACAGAGTCTACTGATTTGGTATACCGGAAGAATATTCCAATCGACTATTCGCCGGAAAATCGACGAGATTACTGGAAGACATACGCAACATTTGGCAAACTCGCACTATTAAACGAGCCAAATTTACGGCTGCTATCTGTCGTTGACTCTATGAATCGGCCAGACTTTCTGCCATCATGGTGTCCTAATCTTAATTCTACTTCAAGTACTGAGGATATGGGACCGAACTACGCTGCTGGTTGGATACCAGTCGTTAGGACCCACCCAAGTGGATGCCCAAACTTCAAAGGAAAAGAGAAAACTCATGTTACAGTCTCATGGAGCGACAATACCGTCAGGATCTGGGGGGCTAGAGTGGGCACTATTCGAGCCATCCATCGCAAACCTGTACCGGCTGCAGAATTTGACCCTGACGACTTGCTTACAGCTAAGCCATTCGCTTCTGATATGCTAGCATGGCTTCACAGTTGTAAAAGCTTCTGCTCTGACGCGATGTCAGGCCATGAGAGCGCAGAGTTCGTCTGGCAAGAAATAATGGTCGGCACGAGAAACAATCCCGAAAAAAGAGCTGAGGCAGCCGACATGTCTCCATACAACATGACAAAAACTGTTCTCGATTTAGTCACGCGCTTAAAGGAGAATAATAGCAGAAGAGAGGACCTTCCAGATTTGTACCAGTATTTTGAAGCGGTTTACACATGGTGCATGACAATTTTGGACCAGTGGGAAAATCGCTACTTATTTGTTACCAGCGACGGAAATCTTGGCTACGCCCATTTCTGTATCAAGGAAGGCGACCAGGTTGTAATGTTTTATGGTGGCTCGCTGCTATATCTCTTGCGCCAACAGCATGATCATGGAGTCTTGGAGGGGAAATTCCAGTTCATCTGCGACGTATATGTTTTCAATCAAATGGACGGTGAAGTATTCGATCTTTTAGATAAGTCATTGGTTAAAGAAGAGGAATTCTCTTTGGTTTGACTGTGTCGTATTTATAATGTTGACATTGATACCAATAATTCCGGATCCTCCAGTGGCATAAATTTGATGATGCTCGGAGTGCGGAAGATAGTAAAGTCCGCGCCACCTCTAAGTCAGCGCTTCCGCTAAAGCACATTTTCAAAGTGTTTGACAAGATCAAAAGCTGGGAGAGTTCTCACTGATTAATATTTTCTAGAGCAGCGAGCTTTGCTATATGTTTGTTGAGCGATAGTTTAATGCTAGATATTGGACTCTCCGGACTAAGTGTGTAAGAATTCTTTTTTTTCCCTCTTTTTATTTTTCCTTCCTAGATAAAATTTCAATATCATGGAGATAATATAGAAAGTCTTGAGTATATACCAAATTCGTTTAATATCCTAATACCGACCTTTCAATAAGATGTTCGGTGGAATGCTGTCGAAGCATTAAAAAAACTCGTGACCTTATACATATTATAGTCCTTCAACAACCAAAGGTAAGGCTAGCGTACATATCGCAAACTGACATTTCTACATTGGCCGTGGTAGTCATACCTATACTTATATGGAATGCTTACTCACCTCTCACCTTCTCGACAGTCGCCCTGACACACATCTACATCACTGTTATTAATAGTTTCACCATTGATAAGCAATGTTTTCTCCCCCACCAACCCTATTAAGTCTGTCTCCGCCCCAGATATCACAATGGCGCTTTTTACCCATTACAGTGCCAGCAAAATGGGCCGAGTACTATTGCCCCGGCAAATTTCATTCTATTCATCTCTAAGAAAGGTTCAAAGATGGAAGGTACAGGATTCTTACAAAGCTGGGATATGGAACCTCCTTGGCCGCATGGTTAGTGAGAGATGAGAAGTATGATCTTGCTCTTATTTTAACCCCGACAGTTAATCTTTTCTTTTTCTTTTCTTTTATTATCATTAATCGTTCGGGCTAAATTTATATTCTGAAGAATTTTGGCGAATATTTATGATAGAACCGGATCTTATACCCCACATAAAATACTAATAACCCATTAAGAGCCTCGGAGGAGATTCGTCTATTCTTAAAACTATAACGCATAGCACGCTTACACATCTGGGAAGATACATATTATATCGTTGCTGAATAATTTTGTACATAAAGCTCCAAACGTAAACATACATGCCTTATATTCGAAGCTATGGGCCGTATCTTCTGCTGAAAAGTATTGATTCCTCACACGCAGATTTGGCTAGGGTGCATACCCGGTGAGCGAAAGGGGACACTTGCAGTAGTGTTACTGACACCCCTGCTGCCTTGCTTTACACGTGACGGCAAGCCACTACGCCGACACACCTCATTCACAATCTATAGCTTTGAACCCGGAGGCCTTCTATTTTTGTACTCTATGGTTCAGTGGCAGTGTTCATACTGAGGCTATTAGTGTCACTAGCTTAAGTTAAGGTCCACAAGCAAATTTCAACACTTCGCAGCCTCACTAAAGACCCTCTGGCGGGTGAGAGATCTCTATCGCAGCTGATCATGCGGCTCATTAATACTTCGTCCATTACAATACACGAGTTCTTTGGGGATAAAATACCCCATTATGCAATTCTATCACATCGTTGGGAGACTGATGAAGTCACCTTTCAAGATTTCCAAGATGGGAGGGGTCCCAACATGGTAGGGTGGAGTAAAATCCTCGGTTGCTGTGCACGCGCTGCTCTCGATGGTTGGCTCTATGTTGTAAGTTCCTCCGATTTTTTTATGAATGCAAATTGTGAACGTGAATAACGAGTCCAGTGGATCGATTCCTGTTGCATAGACAAGACTAGCAGTGCCGAGCTTTCAGAAGCTATCAATTCCATGTTCGAATGGTATCGTGCTGCTGATGTTTGTTATGCTTACTTGTCTGATGTGATCACGGCAGAGGAGAATCCTCATGATGAGGAATCGAACTTTCGTCGGAGTAAGTGGTTCTCGAGAGGATGGACGCTTCAAGAACTACTTGCTCCTAGCGAAGTCAAATTCTTCGACCAAGGTTGGAAAGAAATTGGGACCAAGTTGACTTTTAGAGACCTGATTCAGTCTATCACTGGAATCACCCATCTCTTCAATTACAAAGAAGCCACCGTCGCTCAGAAATTTTCCTGGGCATCACAGAGGGAGACTACGAGGCTTGAAGACCAAGCCTATTGTCTTCTGGGCCTGTTCAATGTTAGCATGCCTCTACTCTATGGAGAAGGGTTTGGGGCCTTTCTTCGACTCCAAATGGAAATATTGAGTAAGATCAGCGATGATTCAATTTTTGCCTGGGAGGGATCTGGAGAAGGAGGGCTCCTTGCAACCTCCCCCAGACTTTTTCAGGGCGCACAAGATGTTATAGTTTCAAATTTTGATCCCGACAGGCCACCATTCACGATGACGAGCAGAGGATTGGGCCTGGCACTTAATTTGTTATCACCCAATCATTTCAAGTGGGTCCTGGAAAGGGAAATCAAAACACGAGTGCGCCTGCTTGCTCCTATGAACTGCAAACGGATACCTCCAATAGCTGGGGGGCCGGAACCAGATCAACTGTTAGCTTTAGTGCTTTACCGAGAAACTGCAAATTCTCCTTGGAGAAGAGAGAGCCGACTGATACAAGTTCCAGTCATGAACTTGAATTCTCCCAAACCGGAGAGAACATTTATCAACGTGCCACAGGCACCAGTCAAAGAAGGCACTGATGATCATCGCCTTCAAAGAAAACTTCGGCTGCCGTTATTGAGAACTATTGACTGGCGCCGACAGCTTTGCCAATTTCTAAATATAGGCTTTGAATCGACAGATGAAGTCTTACTTGAAGCACTTGAGAATGCTTCCGATAAACTACTACAAGCAGAGAGATTGACAGCAGTTGAATCAGATCCAAATGATAATGTTCCTAGATATCAAGTGATTCACAGAGTACGATGTGCAAACGATCGACAAGTGCAACGCTACATCGAAGAGCCTTTTGTTGTCAAAAGTGGCCAGCAAGGTTACCACTTACAAGGTACGAAGTCCATCCTTGATTTTGATCTCTACCTCGATAGGAACAAGGCTATTTCGTTTATTGTGTTTATAGAATATCGTTGTTGTGATCCGCAGCCTCAAATGCGCCGTGGAGAGAAGTCTTCGATGCCACATGCATCAACACTAGCAGTTGGCGAGGGAGTTTTGATCGTCTCCCACATCTTATGCTCTGCATTGAAATTGTTGACAGACGAAGCACTGAATGATATCCCACACCCCGATTTTTCCGAGGTTGGAAATGAAATCCAGTCGCCATATCTATGGTGGTATAATGCACGCTCCAAGCTCCTCAAAGCGCAAAAATCCATTTCTCCTGGATACGAGCAATACATTAGTGTTTTTGCACAGTACTTGCAAGAAAGATTTGGAGATACGTGGTCCGAGGTAGATTCTTTACTTTTAGAAGGCAGAATATGTGCCAAATATATCGAGTATCTTTATGTAAGCCCGTCGTCGTTCAACGCGACATAAGCAAGGTCTAACTCAGTCAAGGCACCCAATACGATTCTTGTTGCGAAGGTTGAAAAGGAAAAGTTTGGCCAGCAACAAGCATACTTAGCACGCTCCTGGCTCGCCGTACAAGATGGCGCCCGAAGACAATCTTCCAGGAGTCATACTACTAGGCTCACAGCTTCCATCGAAGGGGCTTTTTGGACGTTTAATGGAACTTTCCAAAACGTAGTTCAACAACTTCAGATCGAACTTTTACCTTCTATGACCGAAGCGTTTAAAATCACGGATCTAAGTCTCTATCCCATAAATTTTGCAGAGGCTGGACTGGAGACTGCACTTAGAGCCCGGGGGAACATGTTTTGGGAATGTCGTAGGATGAATTATGTCCACTATAGTGAGGAAAAAAATGATAATATTGAAAGCAGCGTGCGCCTCCATTAAGTCTAGATACCGGAATGCAAGTTGACTCGAACACAGTCTGATTTAAGATACATGGTAGATGTTGCAACATACAATCGGATGCATCCGAACGTTTCCATGGACTCGACCAAGGACCGTGATGACATTGGGCCGAGAGCAATGGCTCAGTATAGTCCTCCCTCCAGTGATAACTTCTTGCTATGTCTTCCAGGGACTATCAAAGGATTTAGTATGGTCAAGAAAGAATGGGGTTCGCAAATCCTTGCTTTTCTTATTTATGCTGACTTTTGGTCTCTAGTGAACTTGGATGTTAGCCGAATAACACCAGTAGTGTGGAATACCCAAATGTTTGACTCACTGGTGCTCGAATCAAGTGCAAAAGAGCTTATTTCAGCACTCTTGACGAACCGGATAAAGCCCGAGAATAGTACCGATGTGGTGAGTGGGAAAGGAAATGGGCTTTTTCTATTGCTGCATGGGTATGCCGCCCGCCAGCCTACGGTTCCCAGTTATTTGCTGACACGGATAAAAGTGCCCCTGGAACAGGAAAAACCCTCACTGCTGAGAGGTACCATTCCGTTCTCCCTTACGTCTCATTCTTCAGCTAATTTCTTGCAGCGTTGCAGAATATATCCAAAAGCCTTTGTATAAAGTGTCGTCGGGAGATCTTGGAACAGATGCTGCTGAAGCAGAAAAGGTGATAGATTCCAATGAAATGACAAGCTGTGGCCATGGCTCACTTTTCTAGTACTTGAACATTGTTATGCTCTTAGGTAAAACGTGGGACTGTGGTTAGTGGCTTCTCAATTGATTTGTCCGAGACTCACAGTCAGTCAGTGGTTCTTCTGGACGAGGCCGACGATCTTCTGGAGCAGCGAAGAGTTTTCGATGTCCAAAGAAACTCTTTGGTTTCAGGTCAGTGGGGAAATCGGCGATTTATTGCCAAGCTAATGAATAAATAGTCTTTCTGAGAGTTTTGGAATACTACGATGGTATGAAAGCACTAATTTTAAGAATTAACTGACAGTCTTGATTAGGCATCCTTATCTTGACTAGCAATCGCGTTGCAACATTTGACGAGGCTTTCAAATCTCGAATTCATCTCATTCTCCGGTACAAGCATCTCGATAAAGCGGAACGGCTTCTTATCTGGGATAACTTTATTAGCCATCTAGAAAGTTTCTCAGATACAAACGGCAGCGAAAGCATTGATTCAATGGAACTTCGAGAAAATCTCGGGTTGCTTGCAGATCATGAACTGAACGGTCGCCAAATTCGCAATGCTATTTCTACCGCGAGGCAATTAGCTATGTTTCGGCGTCAGCAGATGGGTTACGACCATATCCGTGTGGTCATTAAAGAGGCGCAGAAATTCGACCACTATTTGGAATATCAAAGGAGAATGTTCGCGGATAATTAGACTCTGAGACCGGGTGAATTGCGCTAGGACTACAATAAGAAGGTACATCGAATTTGAAGTTATCTCTCATATATCTCCAGATTAGTAGTAGGTGATGTCTAGAAAAGGATGGTATAAGCTTTGTGTAGTTTATCACCTTCCTTGGGAAGAATGTCAAAAGGGCCTGAATATAATTTCTTTCTTCACATTAAGAAAACTCTAAGTTAAAAATTTAAGGTTACCTGAAATTTTCAATTTCGACTAGATTCATGAATCCCTGTCGTGGAGTCGTGAAGTGCGGACGGCTGTAAAGTCCGCGCACCGACGCTCCAAGCCAACTCTTCCGCTGTACGGGTCTATGTAATGCATCCGGGCGAGAAGCACGCAGACTTCTCCTTGCGGATGACAACGGTTCTCGGAGTATTGTAGCATTGTCATTTCCGATTTCTGAGATAAGAGTTTACGTGTCATAGCTTGGCGGGAGGATAGGAATCGGATCTATATAATGATGAGGCAAAAGAATGCAGAACAGCCGACTCTACTCACTCGATTTGCATTTATCAAAAAATTACAATACGTTTGACCGGCCTACAATCTCTCATAAGCTACCTTGTTAACTATTCACCGAAACGTTCACTTTAGAAATGGCAGGAAACGGATATATTGACCCCAATTGGCCCGATCCGCTTAGACCTCATGATGCCAGAGTCATCATATATGGGTGGGAATAAATTATCTTATTTACAGAGCAGTTTACTGAAAAAGCAGGTAGATACGTCCCCAGCTTCACTCTCTGCATCCTCGCTCTTGTTCTCTTCGGATTCGCCTTTTTCGCCCACATATTCCAGACCATATGGTATCGAACCTGGTATTTCGTTCCACTGTCCGTTGGCCTTGTCATGGAAATTGTTGGCTATGCATCTCGATCCCTGTCCACAAAGAAAGATCCATATAATATCACATACTTCGTCCTCCAGTACTTCTTCATAATCACGGCGCCTGTGTTCATCACTGCCAGCATATACGTCTGTCTCAATAAGCTCATTGCTTGGTCCGAAAGAATGGGCCATTCGAAGAGTAGCAGAGCTTGGTTGAAACCGAATTGGATTTTATGGGGATTCGTGGCCGCGGATATTGTGACAACCATCATGCAGATTGCTGGCGCGGCATTAATTGGAAATGCCGAGTCAAGCAGGAAGGACCCGAAAACAGACAACAGTATTCTCTTGGCTGGTTTGGCTGTACAAGGTTTCGCGTTCTTCATCTTCATCATACTTCTGGGCGTTTTTGTTGGCTCTTTGGTCAGTGACTTTGCTGTCGGACAGGATCTTGGAGGGAAAAGACCATTCATCATTGCATTGATGATCGCGTCTCTCTTTATTTTCCTCCGTATACTTTTCCGGCTTGCGGAGACGGCTCAGGGTGTTTTTGGATACCTCATGGTCCATGAGGCATTTTATGGCGCTCTGGAATTCACACCTGTAATTGTGGCAGTATGGATATTAGCTGTTTGGCATCCTGGACGGTGGGTGGAACGGAAGATCCGAGTCATAGACAGTAAAGGCCAAAGAAACAAAAGGCTTCGGAGGCAGTCTAGTGCCGTAGAGTCTGGGGTTTGAGCTGAGCAATCAATATCTTATTCCAGGTATTAATATTGATTTCAATTTATACTTCCCAGCAGGGTAGTTTTGGAAGAAATCAGGGTTCCAACATAATATTTGACTGGGTAGAGCATATGATATTAATAAAAGAGGATTCTTATTGATTTAAGAACGGACAAGAGCTATATAGACATGTAGAAAGTATCAGAACTGCTGTTTCTATCTGTCGCGAATGTAAGCAAAGCAGAGTCTTCAAAATTTCCCAGAGAGGCCAACATGTCAAAATCAGGGAAGTCATGGAAGATTCGGGCAATATTATCATCTAAGATTTCAGGACTTTGAATGCCTCGCTGAGGATACTCCGTAGCGTTGCGCTGCCCTCCTTGGATATGCTGGTTATCGAACGCTTGTATACCACTATTAAAGTCCGCAGGATGTTGGAAATTGGCCCCGGTCCATAGTTGCGCTTCTGCTGGGGTGAAATCGCTTGTGAGAAATCTATGTTCCAATACTTCTTCACTTGAGGCAATTGCAGCAGTAGGGTCGTTACTGCTGCTGTCAGAGTATAGATTTCGAGATGATCTCAGATCACTCCTTCGCTTATCAGAATGAGAAGAACTTTCAGTCGTCTTCATGTATGCCATTGGCACCAAGAGATCGTCAACACTGTCATTCGTATGCGATTGCGCTTGTTGTCGATGAAACCAAGCAGCAAGCTTTGTGAGAATGGATAGAAAAGTAGTCGGCACGCTGAAACCTTCGTTTTTAGCAGCGGTCTGCAGAGCTGTCATCGCCTTATGCATGTACTCCATAAGTTTTATGCTATGCGCACCCACGATTTTGCCAATACCGCTGTTAGGAGACTGGGTGCAGACCGCAATTTTAGTAAGAATTACGATTGCATAGAACATCCTCGTGTAAACGATGACCGGAATTGAGCGCAAAGTAATAACATCCATGGCTGTAAACTCGTCAACGATCGAATGGGAAGACTCGCAACAAGTGATGACGGATCCTACAAAGACAGGACTGAGATCGACTTTAAATGTTGCCCGTAATGGTCCAATACGCATTAAGTATGGGGGCTTAAACTCATCAGGATCGTAATCGTGATAAAGGCAAATTTCGCAGAGGCTGGCTTTCACGTAGTGAAAGTGAATTTTGAGCGATGCTGTTCAAAGTATCAGTTATAATAAAGTAACATGGATCTGTAGGATGATTTTACTATTTATAAAGGCCCAGTTTGCTTCTTTCCAAGAGGCTAGTTGATTTTCAAATCCCCGCAGCAGGGTTTGAGATCTAGAATCATTCAAGTCTATCCGGGAGTCACAGTCAAAGCCAAGGAGGGTCACTGATTCCTCAGCAATATGCTGCAGTTTGATCCATGCAGCCATTTCACGGTCAGGAGGAGTGCTACTCTGCCCTAGCATACGCAGACAATCCCCAGTCCAATTCGAAAATCTGAACATTGTTGGCCGGCGGAGGGCCATTGCCATGCTTTGAAAATGTTAGACCTTGGTTTTGCATATGATAATAGGAAAAATGATCTACATACCTTGAGCAGAGCACATAGCACGCAGCAAATGTTCTCATGGCCTCGAAATTATTATCTCTAGTATCAAAGGCCAGGTCTTGACTGATTTCAAATGACTTTTTCCGTCCTAATTGAAGATCAAGAGCCATATTCGCCGCCATATGTGCGTATTGAGTGAACTTCAAGTCCTTGAATCGGTCCGGAGGGTGGTACCACGCAGCTGTAATGAGCAAAGCCTGTACCAATTCGAGGGATTTCTCTCCATTGATGACGATGCGGCTTGCATATACCTTCTCAAGTTTTGAAGCCAGTTTAAGTCCCAATGAGGGGTAAAGACTTGCTGCTGCTGTCGCCAGAATCGCGAGATGCAAGGTTGGCCGATCTCGCTGCACCTCAATGGATATAGTGTTGCACGAGAATTGAATGAAAGGCAGATGCTGTTTTATATCGACATTGAACTTGGTGAATAGAAGCTGCGCCGTTGCTTCGTCGATCTCCCCATCAGTGGATAATTCGTCCCCTGAACTAGCGGGGTCGGGAAGAGAAGTTGGTAATATGACTGAGGAAGTTTCAGGTCGACTTTCTCTGGAGGGCGTTGATTCCTCGTAGCTTTGTGTCACGTTTTCTTCCAGATCAAATACACTCGGTGGCGATGCACTGCTGTTTGCTTCTTTTCCTTCCAACTCATTTCGGAGTAATCGAACCTCCTTTTCCAATTCCGTAACTCTGACGTCTGTTCTTTTTTTTCTCTTCCTCGCATTTGGAGCTTGAAAGGTGCAAGCAAGCTTCATCTTTTCACAGCGCGCGCAGCGGCCGGCTAGTGATCTATCTGCTGGTTTGCATCGGATCTTTCGCGCGCGACATGGTTCACACGATCGATTAAGATTCGTAGCAAGCCTCCCTTCTTGCATAGATGCAATTGCTGCCATAAATGAAATGTCAGAGCAACGGTTATATGGATAAGTCCCTCGTTGAATATCTTATAGATTGCAATACTATCGTGATTGCAAATGACTTATCGTTCAAAACCTTAAGTAAAACATCAACGGCTCTTCTCTTGTGCTAGTAAAAGGACATCAAACCCGAAAATCTCCTGGTCAGCGAAAGTTGCAGCCGTGCTTGTACGCGGCAATTTCACGCCGATGATGACACTGGCGAAGTCGGGTTCTACCATCCAGTGTCTCTTCATGGTTAGCGCGATTCATCTGGTACGTAACGCCTAGCGTCAGCTCTATCCCTCAGCCTTCTATCAATCTTGTTCGGAGATAGAACTGTTTGGAAGCCTAGCTTCTTTCTTCTTCTAATTCACTTAAACATGTATGTAAATTTACACTTTATACTCTTAGCACGAGAATACACTGATAATATGAAATGGCATTTTCTTCATCTTTTGTGAGTGGATTTCAAAGATCAATTCGCCGTGAGGTCAGTTTTGGACTTGATATTTCCAATTAATCTATAGATTCTGGGAGAAATATCAAATTGCTATGATATAATATTATGATGATATTGGAACAACCGGAACGATATGAAGATTCCGTCCAGATACAGGATAAATCGGGTGGTACAACGTCGCTATCATGCTTTATGAATAGCCATAGAGAACGGGTTAAATATCAACTCACCAATATCAGAGTCTGTAAAGCGATTTTAAGTGGCAAATTTGATCTGGAATTACAATGGCCTCAATAGAAATCAATGAAAAAGTGACCCAAGGATTTAGAAAGGTGGAGGTAATAAGGGATAGACTAATAAGCATTTAATCAAGAAAGGTATGGAATTGCGCTTGCACCTTTTACAATAACCGAATTTTGGTTTAGTAAAGAATTTGTACAGTCTAAGGTGATAAAATTCAGCCTCAAATTTTGTAATAGCTCTGAATTTAGTAAGATGACTAGTAAGTGGGAGAGCTACTGGTCTGGTTGCTTGTTACTCGCTACATATCCAGACTTCAACTCCGGGGAATTCTGATCCGTGACAGAAATACCACGGAAAATTTGTCGAAAACAAAAAAAGCTAATACGGTTTACTGTTCCCAAAACAAACATTCGTCGTGATGCCATTATATTAAATATCGTTGTGAAATGTGGGAGGCGATTGCCACTTCATGCTCCTCCACTTTTCTCCATAGAACTTTAGGAAGATCATCGGCACTAGGAAAAATATATTGAGCAGAGCAAAAATAAGCCATCCATATTCAAAACCGATCTTGTTTCCGAGCGGAAGCCTGTTGTGGGGTCAGATGTCGCCGGCTCAAGATGTAGTATTAGGACTTACGCATAGAACGAGATCACACATGAGAAGACTTGTCGAAAGACGTTTAGTAGCGATGCTATCTCCGCACTCTGAGGCTTATAACACTTTGGGAATATTAATAAAGTTTGTTATAATTTTAAGAAAGGCTCCAGAACTCACATCCGTTGTGTAGGCGTAGACTACCGTTGTGGATACCTGAAGTCCAAGACAAGCTATCCCCATACCAAAGGCTGGGCCAATCCATCCAACTGTTTTATGATGTGTAAAGCAGACGCCTACAATGATTACTCCAATAGGTATGAGAAGTGCCAACCATAACGCGTTAAGTCGGGCCTCGGGTTTCTGGTAGCCATCGTGACGCATTGCATACCGGCGAACCATCCAGTCAGTGACCCAACCTGCAGAGAATTCTCCAATGAGACATCCTATAATGAGTGGTATGCTTAAGATAAGTCCGGTCTGCGACACGGTGAAATCGTAAAATTTGGCAAACAGTGAAGCGCCAGTTAGCGCAAAAAGTACGGTTCCGTAGCCAAAGCAGGTCATGTAGTAAAGTCCTGGAATAAAAATAGAAATATATTTTAACATTTGAAACGGCCTCAAAAAGTCGACTGCGTTAAGCCTTTTATTGCTGTCTTGTTTTCGTCGCTTAAAGAGCAATAGATCTAGATGGGATCTCGGTGTATACTCGCTGTCGTGGGTTAAATCTCTATGATAGAGAGTTTCTGGCAAGCAGAGGAGCGTAAAGACGAAACTTCCTAATTGTATGTAACCCTTTAATCTTGTTAACAGCCTACCTATAGTGAAACATCAACGCAAATACTACTTACCGGAATCGTGAAGCAAAAACGCCAGTTCAGTTGCTGCGCGACAAACCCCCCAATCAAAGGAGCAATATGTGGCCCGTTGGTAAGGAAGAATGTGTAGATTCCCATGTAAACGCCACGTTCGTGCAAGAAATATAGGTCACAGATAGTTGCAGCGCCTATGGCAACGGTAGACCCTGCACCAAACCCATTGAACACACGAGTGATCATGATTCCAGACCAAGTAGAACAGTTCCCAGCGATGACATTAGTAACCCCGGCGAGAAGGTTGCCGAGGAGATAAACTGGTCGACGACCATACACATTTGACAGCGGAGCAACGAATAGAGGCCCAACACCAGCGCATACAATATATACCGTAAGTTCATATGACGCTTGAACCGTCGTCAGTTTGAAGGCTTTCCCCAGTGGCACAAATGCAGGATTGACGACAGCTGAGCTCATGGGTCCGATGAAAGCGAGCCAACTGACTTGAAGTGCGACAAACAACTTCAGCATCGGAGACCAGTTCTGATATGTGGTTAGTGAGAAACAGAATATTTGAAAGTTGGATTTTTCTCACTAAAGGATCATCTGTGTGAGTTGTTGGTTGCGGGCGGAGTGGAAAGCCATCTTTGTCCAATACCGGATGATAGTCGAGATCGGCCTTTTCTGAAGGAATCGTTTCGAGAACCGCACCATCTGCGACATGCACGCTCGATGGACGAGATTTAGACCCCATCACTCCCAAAATATCGAGTTAACCAGTATGTGAAGACAGATTCGGGTGAGTATCTATATGTGAAAAGAAACAATTTCGAAGAACGGCAGGCAGCAAGGAACCCGCGGTTGGGAGTGTTAATTAGATACTGCAGCTTGCCGGCGCACATGCCGAGAACAGAAACCCCACAGAAACCCCGCGCTGGGAGTAATGGGTTTGTGTGGAGAGGCGACTTGAATGTGGAGTCTCCGGACATGAATTAAGAAAAGTTGGGGACGAAAGGACAAGGGTAGAGCTTAAAAAAAACCTGCTGGAAGGGATCCCTGCTCAGCCATGCTCCCCGAAACCATCATTATTTTCTGTATAAAATAAATCTTCCATTTGTAATGAGGTTACAATCAAAGCTATCTATTATCCAACTTCCTATTACCTAACAGCTTTGCAAAAATCATACTCTGTAACCAGTCTCTCAAGTGAGGCTTGGTCTATTTACTATAGAAACAACCTATCTGCACCCAACATAGGTGATCTATTATTGTATTTAGAATGCTTTTATTGGCTTTCAAGGCCTCGATGTCCCTCCTTTCCCGGTAAACCAGGATGCTTGACTGCACGAATTTAGAGCATATAGCTTCTTAAGTCTTATAGGGTTTAGAATCTTAGGATTTGACATGTAAAATTATCTGATAAGCACTACAAGTACCTACGTACACGTACGTAGCTGGAATAAATTCCCAGAACGGCGGCGGGGTATGCCACGTGGTTGACTTGGGGCATGCTTGACCAGGGCACCTTTCTACTCCGCAAACCAACGCCTAGTCCCAAGACAGCTGAGCTCCCGTACTCATCTCTCCTACGAGCCATCGAGGAAGTGTTAAAGAAGCTGTTTTAGTCAAAATTTTATCCTTCGTCTCTACATTCATCGTTTGCCAGCTCCCGTACTAATCGATGCGTGGCTCGTGGAGCAATTGAATCCGTATGAGGAGATTGAAATGAATCCATGACCTTATTACCTAGGTAGGTATATGGAAGTTTCCCCGCAAACGTTGGGAGTGGACAGTATACGGCGTACTAGGTTATGTATTCGTCTATTGGTTGCAATTCCTGCCGCGAGAGCCGGACTACTCCAGTGGGCGGCCGTTCGGGGAGGTAAAAATGAACGAAAGGCACGTGCTCAAGAACGAGATATTCGTTATACACCCCATTATGTACCCTATTATTCTCCAGAGATTGAACGACAAACATATATAAATATTATGTATCTACTAATTTGTCTCTTATACTACGAAAAGTTATTACGCAAGGCGAGCCAAACGTGTACAGTTTTCTGTTGTTGGTTCAGTGCCAATTTGGGTCATTTCTTTTTGTCCCCGAACAGCCGGGGCAGTCAGCCTTGCAAAGTTTACCAGTACAGAGGGGTAGAAGCTGCAACAACTGGTCTTGCATAAGTCGGCTGCCTCTTGCTCCCACTTTATTATTAAACGATTGCTCCACTAAGAAGAGCAGTAAACGGATGAAAATACAGCCGTATCTTTCCGAGAATAATCTGACGGCTTTGCGCGCTTCAAAAAGAGAAGAATCGCAGCACTAATTCATATGAAAGTCATATGATATCCAACCCTCCTGTCTCTTCCCTCCTCCCACCCCCATCTTCAAAATGTCTGTCAAACCTGCTACATCGCCATTCACAGTCGCCTTAGTTGGGGGTGGCATCACTGGAGTCACGTTGACGATTGCGTTACTAAGGCGGGGTATAAATGTCAAGATTTACGAACAGGCACACGCATTCACGGAGATTGGAGCAGGAATTGCTTTCTCTCCCAACGCGAAACAAGCTATGCAGAAATGTGACCCTGATATTTTTGAGGCCTACCAGAGAGTAGCCACAAAAAGTGGCGCGAAAGAGAAAGCAAACACTTGGTACGATTGGCTAGACGGATATAACCAACCTGAGGGCACATCCCCCAGGATGCTCTTCACTATTGATCGTGATTCCGGAGCAGATGGTTGTCATCGCGCACACTTTCTCGAAGAATTGCTCAAGCTTATTCCAGACGGAGTTGCCTCTTTCAATAAGCGCTTAGAAACCATTCTAGAGCCAGAAAATGACGGTCCACTCACGCTGAGATTTAACGACGGGAGTAGCAGTCAAGCAGATGTTGGTGAGTCCTCACATACTTCAATGTTGACATTCAATCACTAAATATTATCAAGTAATTGGGTGCGATGGGATCAAGTCTCGTGTTCGCGAATTGGTTCAGGGCGACAGTACGCCAAAGTCTCGTCCATCCTACTCACATAAATACGCTTATCGAGGTTTAGTTCCAATGCAGAAGGCCATTGATGCAATTGGAAAAGATTTGGCGACCAGCAGGATTATGTATACGGGAGAGCGTGGCCATATGCTCACGTTTCCCGTTGCACACGGCAAGATTATGAACGTGGCTGCGTTCCACCAAGACGATAAGGAGTGGGCCGGCGAGAAACTTGTCGTGCCAACAACGCGGGAAGAAGCGAAACAGGACTATAAAGATTGGGGTTATAATGTGTTGGCGATCATAAATCTACTCGGAGACGACCTGGACAAATGGGCAATTTTCGACCTTGGAGACTACCCGATGTCCTTCTTTAACAGAGGCCGTATATGCGTAGCAGGTGATGCTGCACACGCAACTTCACCCCATCACGGTGCTGGTGCAGGGTTTTGTATAGAAGACAGCGCCGTTCTCGCAGAACTCCTCACCACCGCGAGCGAATCTCTCCAATCCGGGAAAGCGAGAAAAACACAGGCCAAGGTGCTTGAAGACGTGCTGAAGGTATTTAATGATGCCCGGCGAGAGCGTACGCAGTGGCTTGTAGATAGCAGTCGTGTCACCGCCGACCTGTATGACTGGATGGATAAAGAATGTGGCAATGATCCGGAAAAGATTAAGAAGGAGGTTTTATGGCGGAATTACAAGATCTGGCATGTAAACATCCAGGAAATGACACAAACGCCAAACAAAGAGTTAAAAGAAATGATAATATAGGCAATAAACTCTTGCCCACTATCTCCTGAGGTAAAAATTTACAGTTTCAGAAAATCATTCTCAGACTACCTGCGGAGAGCTTTGGTTATTTGGTAATGACAAAGCAACCACGAGGCTGCTTGTATAGAAACTGATATTCCCAACTAGCGGGCTTGAGGATACGAAAATCTCTCTAGAAGCTATACACTCGACGAACAAAGCTTTGGAAAGAATAACACCACCACTTCCAGAATATGAGAGACAAACAAGTGAATTCGGTTACCTTTCTGGTCAGACGCTATGGCTTCTGGCAGAGTCAGTAATGAAGCTGAGTTGCAATTTGTTAGTAAGAAGCTGCAATAAACAGGGAGTCTTTGCTTAACGGCCCAAATGAAGTGCCTCTCGTTCCACTTTACTCGACATAGACATGTATGGATACCCTGAGAGATATTTCTTTTGGTACCTAAAGCGGCGTCTCTCACGCGGTGTCTCAAGTACCAAAACCGCAAAGTTTCTTGATCGTGGAGCGCAACCTCCGCTTGACAATCGACCTCGAAGAACTACTCCGATCAGACAAAGAGTTCGCCAAGAAGCACGGCATAAAAGATTTCCAAATCTTCTCACCAAGAATACAAAGAGAACAGCAACGGCTGCAGAACTACCGAAACCCCCTAGCGAAAGGCCTGGATATCAAGCTTAGATCAGAAGAGAAGGCCGCAGTTACCCTGCGCTGCAAGAGGCGGCAAAAAGGTTTATTGCATCAAAAAAATCAGAGAGGATTGAGGCGTTGATAGGAGTATTTCAAGGGTCAAACTCTGTTCTGCTTGGAAGTCAGATGGCTCTAGCTACCTGGAGTACGATCGAGGGAATGGGAGTACAGTTATGGTTATTGTTGAAATTATAGCCATGATCTACATCCCCAATTGAGAAAATAAAATAATTAGGCTAATTAAAGGACATGACCTACCAGCGAGCAGCATTTGGAAACCAGCGCTGACGATTGAAATACTCGGCCTGTTATGCGTGGACAGCGCACATTCTAACGAATAGCAAAGTACAACAAATTGCACAGCCCCAATACACAAGTGATAATCTACTGATATCTTGAACTTTTCTGCGCATTGATTTGAGCCATAACAAATATTTCTATATTCCCACAAAATCACTTCCAGGCATCTTGCGCGTTATGGAAAAAGATCTTGACAAGGCGTTGAATCGCACGAACGACTTTAAATACCCCACTTTTGATGCCAAAAAAGAAACTCGACTGCTGCGATTCTCACATGGCGAATCACTGCATGCAGTCCGTTACACCTTGGAGATCGTTCCTCTCGCTGATCTTTCTGAGACACGATACAGAGCTCTCTCTTATAATTGGGGTTGTGCCTCGATAGCTAGCGATATTCGAGAGATTCAAGTCGATGGACGACCGCTCTTTATCCGTCGAAATCTATTTGATTTCTTGAAAACGGCTGCTGCAAGAGATGAATATGGATTATTCTTCATCGACGCTATCTGTATTAACCAATTCGATCTCACCGAACGGCAGTCCCAAGTCCAAGAAATGGCTCGCATCTATCGCAATGCAAAGGAAGTCATTTCGTGGCTTGGACTTCCCGATGCATGCCAAATGGACAATTTACGAGCCCTGAGTCAAACCAAGAACAATGATTGTATAGCTTGGACACCTGCCGAGTGGGAGGGTTTCAGATATCTAAGTTATCACCGCTACTGGAGCCGCGTCTGGATTGTACAAGAAGTTCTTTTAGCATCGAGCTTAGATATTTGGTGTGGCTTCTTCACTTTCTCGCCCACACTCTTTGAAACCAAACTGCACAATTTTCCATCTCCCGAAGCGAGAGTCACCGAAAAAGGCAGGCCCGTAGCAGTTGTGAGTGCCATGTCACGTTTATGTAGTCCTGCAGAGATTACCTTAACGCATAGACTTCATCCAGTGCTTCGGCCACTTAGAGACACCTTCGACCTGGAGACGAAAGTTGGAACATGGGAAGAAATGAAGGTAGACTTGAGACAAACTTCTAGAGTGGTGGAGACAAACCGGTCTCGAAGACCGGATCTCCTCTACCAAATTATACGCAAGTTCAGCAAACTAGAGTGCTCAGATCCAAGAGACAGGCTCTATGGGTTTCTTGGTATTGTGGATGAACGAACCAGAGCCGGAGTGAAGCCCGATTATACCCAAAGTGTGAATTATGCCTACTATCAGGCGCTGAAAGTTGGCTTACAGGAAATCTCTCGCGAGCGTGGCCTCCTGCTGTTCTCCTACCACCGTGAATATGCCGATGAAATATATCTTGGGTACTACTGCGATGTGCGCGATGCGTTTGGCATCTCTGATGAAGAGAGTATCCCAATTTTACGACAGGTTCTAGGCGAGCTTGACTTCCAGACTCGGTTGCAGGATGCTGTTGTCAATGTTCAATGGCAGCAACAGTTTGTATGGCATGATGCTAATATCGGTCTATTCCCGGGCTTCAAGCAACTGATGGCGCATGCTGAGCTGAAGGATCCTGAGTATCCTGAGCCTGAGGATTTATTGTTCAAGTTTCATAAGCATCAGCGTCGCAAGGTGGAGAGTCTGTGAGTGCTATACCTGGGGTTACTCTGTATTAGGAGATCATAAAAATAATTGTCGCTAACGGAGACATAGCTTGGGCTGGTTGCAAGCTCGTCGGCGTCGAGCTCATGCTTAACAATCTATTTGGCCTCTTATCTCTTATTTAATCACCAGATATGCCACCAGGGATTATCTTGAGCCATCCTAGAAGTCCCCAGAATTTGCAAGTTAGTTCTTTTTCTACACTCTCAAGGATCAACATTTCTCTGACATGTTTAGCTTTAGGCTCTAAAAGGCAGAATTTCCCGCGTCTTAAATATCAACTGAAAGTAATGTTTAATGAGGATGAGCCTGGACGACACATCCTATGTCTAGCTTATCCCTAAGGACTTTTGAGTATTTGATTTCAAGATTTTGGCCTCATAATACATTATAACACCGGCTAAGCACACATGCACACATGCATCTATGCATTATCTCTCGTCTAACAATAAATCCCGATCTTCTCCCTTCTTCTGGACGGAGACTCACATATGCCAATACAACTTAACCAGTCCACACTGCTGGGCCAGCGGGTGTGTAGGTTTTCGGCTGCTCAATATTAGAGACTGAATACTTCATACTCGGGTTTTCAATCTTAAATGGAAAACTCACCACAGGGTAATAAATATTGATCATAAGCCCAGGATCCGTGGCCTTATATGCTCCGGGGAAGGCAACGAGAGGGCTTGGACTACCATTTCCACCCCCAGTAATTTTGATTTGAGCACACGAGATATAAAACTGCGCACCACCAGCGGCTGATGCAGAATGAAGACCGACGTGCTCACCACGAAGGAGATATTCACCACTTGGAACGGAAGCGGGAATCTTAACAGTTTGGGAAGCGGTTCCTGTGTTCCATAATTGTCAGCAAGGTTATGTTGAAAAAGGCCATCGAAATAAAGCAATTCAAAAATTTTGTGTATAAATTAACCCACCTTGACTAGCCCAAGAGATAGTTGTTCCAATCCTTGCCTCCTCTTGGTAGATCTTGAACCAAACCTCCCCGCTTCCATCCCAATCTGCAGCTGTCTTTCCATCTGGTACCTTCGCCATGTACCATGACATCGGCCCTGGGTGAGTAATACTGGTTTTAGCAGTAAATCCTACGGTTGAACCAGCGGCTACGGTATATGTTTCGGCCGACTTTGTTTGTGCATCAACGTTGCATCGGATATTAACACTCGTCACGTCCGTGACGGGGCCATTAGTGTAATAACCAGTCCACTGTCTCACATATGTCCATTCCGTCGTTGGTTTTCCATCAGCGATAAGTGCTGGAAATTGATAATGTGCGTTAACGGCGGCCACGAGGGCCAGGATAGTTGTCGAGACCTTCATGATGAATGGGAATCTTGTCTTTGCGAGAACGATTTCAAAATGAGAAGGGAGGCACTCTCGCAATTTTTAGCTTTTCAGTCCATCTTATATGTACGCAAATATCGACCAGCACGAAAGGAACTTTCCCAAAACATTCTCCCTATTGAGGCATTTCTGAGATTATCCCGAAATTAATTTTGATATTGGTGGACGCGTGATTGGAGCCTAGTTCTTGGGATACACTCGCCCTCCCCAGATATACCCCGCGGTTTGTAAATGCCGAGCACCGCAAACCTCCATATGCCTGCCTAGTGGTTGCTTGTTTAGTCGATTCATCTAAGATCTTGTGCAGGTGATCACCTCTAGAATACGGAAAACCCGTTCAGATAAATCTTGGCAGAACGGCCCGCGCTGCCTTTAACTCCAACGTCACTTTTCATCAAGAGATGTGTTCTAGAAAATTAATGGAGTTCACGAGGTTGTACAAGACTGAAAGGTTAGAATAATTGATCGCGATGTGTTGCGCCACCACTGTACATCTGCCTGCTATTAAATAGGAGCATGTCAAGAATGCGGCTCAGAAAAGATATTTATCCTTCAAAATAAACTTCACATAATTTGTGTTTTTGCCGAATCAAATTGAACTCAAAAATTTAAATCTGAATCGTACTTGGCGAAACAAGTAAATATGAGGACTGCACAAAACGATATGAAGTTTAGCTTTTATATATCAAAGCCCAAGAATGCCTTATCACCAGTTTCTATTAAGCCTTTCATATCAAGCAATATCTAGTTCTGACCCATCAGCTAAAACTTACCATTTATATGTCGCATTTCGGATACTTGAGCCTAAAACCGTCATGTCTTCGGGGATTAGCCGTAATTATTATCATGCACATTAAGATATCGTCATCAATTATTGTATCTGATTCTACGCTGTCTTTCTGTATCTGATCCTAAGAAAAAGGATGCTCTTACAGTGTCTCTATTCTGGAGATGCGAACAGTAGGTATATATACAACGAAGCTGTACGAAGGTGTAAATGCACGTGATACAGCTAAGGCATATTTTGTACAGTAAATATTGTGGACTTTTGTTGAATACGCAGGTCTCAGCGAAAGTCAGTAAGGGTATCATTCCCAATTGGTGTCAATTGTCATTTTGTATTGATATTATGAAGTGGGTTGCAATTAAAATACAGGTATGGATTTGTGGGTGCCTAGCCAATTAGGCGAGGGCAGTCATGTGATGGTCAGGTGATACTGACTTCAACAACTTTGAATGGATATGAGGCAAAAGTTTGTATCTTAGTGGCTTGGAGTATCACACGATCCGGTATATATACGGTACAGCTTCGTTTGATGTATCGATACAATTGTATATATACGGCTTAACTTCGAAGCGATTAAGTATTTTGTCACCCCCTACTCTATTCGGCATCTCATCACGTGAATGTCATCCTCTTAACAGGAAGGGGCAATGTTTACGACAAGCGAGAGCTTTGTACGAAGAGACCAGTTACGATAATGGATTCTCACGCAGGGAACTTACCTCGGAGGTTTTGAAACCTCATACTAACCTTTCCGGGACAGAATCTCACTCGCAATAAGGATGAATGTCTTGGAAATAATCATTAGCTACATTCAGGACCTAGCTTACAAAAAGCTGACTTGTCGTCATTTGCAGACGCTCAAGAGCTCACTTTCTTCTCAAGTGAATATATAATACCCATTTCCTTTGACAAAATTCGAATCATTTTGGTAACCTTTGGTTAAATTATTTCTGGAAATCACCATGTCTTATACCCAACATCATGCATGGTTTCTTGTTCCCGCTTGGGGCCATTTAACGAGTGCCAATGCACTAATCGCCAGAATGTTGGAAGTGAATCCATCCCTTCTTGTTACTTTTGTAACACACAGCCTGACAGGTTCGTGTTTTTTTAAATTATACCACTACGAGCTAACCTCTCTCCTACTATAGCTACCAAGCTCCAAGCAGACATCGACCGGTATGAAAACTTTCCTAAGGATCGTTATCGTCTAGTCGCTAAAGGAAATATCGAGTAAGTATTTCAAATTACAGTGGTGATGCAGCGTAATCTGATCGTATTAGTGGTGTTGTCGGACCGGCCATTATGAAAGTTGCTCTTCCACAGCAGTCAGAAGCATGGCTTGAGATGCTATCAGAAGCTTGTTCTCCAGGGCAAAGCTGGCCCAAACCAACAGCTGTAGTCATGGACCAGGGCGGGTCTTTTGCGATTCTCCCGCAAACTAAAGAAATTGTCGGCCCTGATTGTAAGACATTCTTACATTGGTCACCCTCTGCAATGTGCTTGTATTCCTTCTTTGCCCCAGGAAAACTCGGTGGTTTCAGTGACTGGGAAGAGACCGTGGAGAGATTCTATGGTGATGAATCATTGCGCAAGGGGAGAGAAAAGGATGTAATTATGGAAGGGGTATGTAGGAGAAAGATATTGAAACCATTTAAAATTCTCTAACTTTCGATATATCTAGGTTTGCAGGGTGAAAAATGGCTCAGATACATTCAACGGAATGGTTGTCCGGGTTCCAGGGGTCAAAGATATGTACGATTACGAGCGAGAACTACTGAACATGCCAGAAATTCCAGGTCAGCCAAGCCAGAACTCGGATTTGAAAGTCTCACTTATCATGTGCTACAGGTTTTGCATCAATTCTTGGCCCAATGACCAAAATGGCCAATGCCTCAGATGCAGTTATCTCCAACTCCTCTCAAACTTTGGAGGGACCGGTGCTTGCTGCTTGTAATGAATTCAAGAAGATTTATCCTGTAGGGCTCCAGGTTTCGCCTCGTGGTTGGGGTAAAGGCTCTCCTATCAAGGACGACGGAATTCGTACTTTCCTAGACAGACATGAAAAGAATAGCGTGATCTATATTGCGTTCGGGTAAATATTCTGACATTTTTGAATTATAAATTACTAATATCCGAAAAGTTCTGTGTTTTTTCCATCTCTCGCTCCTGAGCAAGTCACAACTCTCATCGACACGCTCCAGGAGTTGGATTTCCCATTCGTTTTTGGCCTTGGCGGTATGATGTCTGGAAACGCCATCCCAGAAGAGACCATCAAGAAAATAAACGGTGGCGGCAAAGCGTGGATCCACAACGCATGGGTCGATCAACAAGCCGTACTCCAACATCCCTCTGTTGGATGGTTTCTCTGCCACGGTGGCTGGAACTCCATTTCAGAAAGTCTCGCCCAAGGAGTACCAATGATTCTATGGCCGCTTCAGAATTGCGATCAGGCAATAAATTGTGCTCTGTTGTCGACACGAGATGAGCCTCTGGGGTTTGAGCTTTTGGAGGTCAGTATTCCCTTCCTACCCGCCGAGTTTAGAGACAATGTCTGACTGTAAGATCATAGATTCGGCACGGCCCCGCTCGCGGACCAACTATGCGCACTGGTAATCCCATAACGGGAGACATAGAGAGCGTTAAGAAAGAATTTATAGATGTTCTTACGAGAGCACGTGGGCCAGAAGGAGTGCAGATGAGGAAGAATGCTGAAGCTGTTTCAGCTCAACTCCGAGCCGAGAAGGATGGAAGAGCAGATGAAATTATTAGAGAGTTAGCTTCGGTCTGATCAATGGCTCCTGGTCAAATACTCGATATAATTCGTGTCTATAGCACTGGATTGCTAGACAAATTTTTAACGATTAAAGTGGACGGGCCTAGGAAGGAGGAGATGCAAAAAATTTCAGATTGTATGACATTTCAACGGACAAAAGCTCTCAAGATAGTTAAATCAGATCTAAATCAAATTATTTTATAGAGTTGCAAAAGATGACCAAAACACGCTCCAAATAGCAAAGGGTATCAGAATCACGAACATGTGATGAACTAATGGACAAAGAAATGGGATATCCTTGGCCTGCTTGACTAATTTTTATACACCATGTTAAGTATGTAATATATCAAAATGCAAACACAGCCACAGCACCAAAGCATAATAATAGTAGCCCCGTTGAAAGAAGATCACCTCTCGATAATGATCTGTTGACTACGCTGGTAGAATTCGGATTTACGGTATAGCCAGTGTATGCATTAAGCCGTAACAATTCCTTAAGAATCTGGTTGCCATTCTGATAGAAAAGATTGATAGTGCTGTTCAAGGGTGAACTAACCGAAGGATCAAGGAAGACACCCGCTGTTGCAATGCGCGTTCCCAAAGAGGTATTTGCGATCGGAGTTGCCGGCCCATTCGCTTCCACTGCTCCTGTAGTTGATGAATTGTCGGCGGGAAACATCGCGAGCTGCATTATGGAGCCATCTGGAGCCTGATAAAAGAGCATACTGAGAGAATAGTCGCCCGTAATTGCGATAGAACTATTTGGAGCGAAAGGACCCTCATAACTGAATCCAGGTATCCAGGTTGTGCCGGTTTTGTCAAGATTTGGCAAAGTTGTCCAGTATTGCTGAAGGCTACCTGAAGGTTCAAGGGCCCACAGTGATTCATAAGTGGTGTTTATTGTTGAGCATTCCATTGCCAAGTTAGAGCCGCTGAAAGTGGTTGGCATATCAGCAATTTGAATCCAAGCACTCATTGAAGTGTAATATCCGATTTTTGTAATTGACCCTGATGGAGAGTCAAAGTACACGTACAAGTCCGCTCCAGAATCAGTGTAGTTGCCGTACCAAGTACAAGTCCTTTGGTACAAACTAGATGAAGTTTTAAAGCCGTAAGACCCTAGGGTTCCTGTCTTCCAGCCCTGGCTGTCAGCAACACCTGAAATTTCAATTGATTCTGGTTGAGTCTCGGGATCGTATTGAACTTGTCTTTCCAGGTCCTGCAAAATATAATTTTTGTCGATGTAGACAACCCGCCACTGAGGGAAAATATGAGTTCAGAGTAAAATATCTCGGGAAGAGAAATAGACTTACAAGAGCGGCACCTGTTGCAGAAGCCGGGTCACCTGAGTTATAAATATCGTGAATTACACCAATACCGATCGTGCTTCCAGGGATTGCATCGGAAGCGATTACTACAGGTTTAGACCAGGCTCCTGAAATGAATTGTGACGAGTATATATCTCCTTGGCTGCCAGACGGGTCTTGGTAAAAGAGCTGCACGCTGCCATCATTCCATTGATAAGCACCGACGCCAGCATTTGGGAAATGTCCCGTAGAAGGGATGGCCGCGGTCGGAGTAGAAGGCGTCCCTCCAACTGCAGTGGGAGAAGCGCTCCCAGAAACTCCAGTTGGATTGCTTAATCAACTATATTAGTTTTAAATCTTTCGTGCAATCATAACCAGAGACATCAAGAACTTACTGCTTAGGCAAATAATGAGTGAGAACGATAGGGACCACAATTATTGCTAGAATAACTAAAATCGAAATTGCTCCCCACCCAGAACATATATTGATAATTATGATATTTCCATTGCATCTTCTATTGTCTTTGATTGTTCGTTGAGATTGTTTGTTAGATAGTAGTAGAGGATTAACTCCCGGTGGTGTGTCGTCAGGAGTCCAATACGGTGGTGGCGAAGGAGAGGTTGACCTCCTCCCTTTGGACTTCCACATCCCTGAATAAAAAGGTTCTGCTTTGATATTTGAAATCGCGGTGGATATGGTGGGGTAATGGGGTGTTGTTTTTGAATCCGTTTTAAGATCAATCTGGGAAGAGGGTCTGTTTTTGTTAGCTGAAGCACTACACTCGTACTATACTCCAAAATAGAGCCTTAAGGTGGAGAGATACTAACTTATATCCCCCCCAAAATATACCACCAACTGAAGTCAAGCCGCTTGGTCAATGTCTTGAGAGTATGTGCTGTAATTTTTCATAATACAAAAATGAAATAACAATTTCTGGACATCCAGGTGTAGCCTCCTGCAAGTGAAAGATAAGAATGCACTGAATAATTATGCTGTACGATGCGGGGGTAACATCGCCAACTGGAGTACTGGTGGTGTAACAGTAACACCGTCCAACTACTTGAAGAGCCTGAGCGGCGGCACAACACCGAAAGATATGTGTTTTGGAGTCATGCCAAGACACAGCCTATCTACTCCATCGCAGTGTATGTCCCATCATTGGCCATTCTTCAGTTGAGAAGCGCTTTGAAGCAATATCCTGTATCAGCCACCTTCCCTGAATGGGCACACTGCTCTCTTCGTTGATGTGTCGCAAATCAGAAGACAAGACGGGCGCCATGGCTGTAGGAAATTATGCTACAGCATTCAGCTCGGCAAGCAGATGTCTGGCACGAATTGTTCATCAAGCAATCGCCGCGTTATTTTGCAAAAAAAAAAAGAGAAAAATTCTGATGATATGGCAACTTATTACTTGGAGGCTCAAGTTTCTGAAAAATAGCTGTTTTGTTACGCACGATATTGCGCACGATGTTGCTAAATTATAAAGTTGTATCTATCAATTTTTAGGGGTTCACAAACGTTCGCGCGCCACCACATGCAACATCGTCACATCCCAGCTGCTGCCATGTCAATCCGAAACTCCGTACTAGAATGTGGCTCTTGATTCAAAGATATTATTTGAGATGTTTGAGAAGGAGCCAGAAAGAAAGAGAAATGAGAATAAAAATAGAAATCGTGTTATTTGTAACTGATCCTAGCTAATAAGGTCCAGACCAAGACCGGCCTAGAGACAAAATTAAAAATTTCGTCTTGGGGGTAAAAAGAAGAGTTGAGATGTGGCTGAATAGGACGCCGGCAGTGAAGAGAAGATTTATTAGCGATATCACATTGACCCCTGTGAGTCTAGGCTGCGCCTTCATCCACAAGACACTTCTGCTGGATGAGAATTGCCCCAGAAGCTGTGCACGTCGCCTATTGGTGGATTCAAGAGATCTTTGCAAAGGCTGTGCTTACTCTTGATAACTATTCTACAGCATTTATGCCTTGAATAATCTTTGAGGTGAAGCCCCTCTGAAAGATGATTAAAATAGTGCATCCAGGCATTGAATATAGCGACTTAAGAAATGATGTGTTTGAGATAAGATATCGTGAAGTACAAGTCTTTGAACGATACAATGCCAAGGCAATTTTCCATTCTGTCAATGTCATTGTGCCTCATTTCCTCGCTCAAAGAAGTGGCCACATAATAAACATCAGCTCCTGCATCACACAATATCCTACCACGAGTCTTATGTGGTATGGTGCCACTAAAGCAGCCGAGTTCTCATCCAAGGGTATCAGGAGCAACGCAGTCCTCCCTTCCATCAGCCAAACACCTCTTATGAAATAATTTTTGGCCGAGGCCCCAAGTGCTGAGAATGAAGCAAGTCTATCATCTGCTGTGCCGCTTAATCGTCTTTGCACACTTCTTGATATTGCCAAAGGAGCACTTTACTTCGCGACGGACTACTTTAACGATTATTAGACGTAAGTCCAGATGTTTGAACCCTCGTGAATTGATAGATTACTAATAGTCTGAAGTGGAATTTTGCTCCGTGTAGATGGAGGGCGTTATGTAAGTTTTATCCTATTCTTGCAACCTTCTTTTGAGTATGCTAACTCTTTTCACTTTTAGCCCTAGGTCACTGCGTCACGAAATATCCATATGCATTAGTGTCAGGAGAAACTACCTGTAATAGTCTCAACATCAAATTGCTAGGGAAATCAAATGTCTCCATAACAAACGACGATATGTACAGGCAATAATAGCACGTAGGCCGCTTATGATATATAGTTCAATGTAATTGAAACTTTATTACTCAAACTCCCCATTATACTTTCCGTGCAAGAATTAGAAAAGAAATTGTTATAGATCGCTGCCCTACCAAGGATATCCAAGAATCAGGATCAGCGGCCAAAAATGACTCCATTTCTGCTTGCCAGATAGACTTATACACTCATTAGCTGGCATACTTGGTTCTAGGGTGAATATGCTAAAGCCCCTTTCTATCTTTATATAGACCCTTTCTTCCTAGCTGTTTTTGTATAGGAAATCGGGAGAAGTGAAAAGGAAGTGATGACGCTTCTACTCGATCGAAGAGGAGACGAGGTCTAAATCACCAAGATACTTGTGGCTCAAATAGTAAAGTCCTTCGATGAAGAAATAATAACGTCTCGACTCAAGTGAGGAGGTGGTCAAAGCAGCAGCAGGAATTAGGAGAAGTGGAAAGGAAGTGATGGCGCTTCAGCTTAATTTAGAATATCGATCTGAATCATATTATACCATAGAGATATCCTGCTCCTGGAGGCCCAAAGCCTTGAATATTTGGTATCCATTGCCGTCTTCGAAACCATTGATGAAGCAATCTCCAATGATAATATTGTAGAAAGGTCTATCAGGCGACCTACCAGAGTACACCGGTTTCAAGACGAATAGACCACGGCCGCTGAGCAGGTGACAGATCTTTAGGTATGGATTTAGGTGGAAATATGGAAAAGTCAATGCTAGGCAGCCTCTATTTGTCATAAAAGGCATCCTGAATTCTGCGCCTGGTTCACGCACGGTCAAGTTAGATCTCTTCCAATCTCTCTAAAGATGAGAGACATATGGATCGTTTTCCGTTGTTTGTGAATATAGCCTCTCAAGGGTCTTCACAGTTGGGCGTCGCTTGCCAAACAGCAATTTGTTTGTTCTCTCATCGTCCGGGATATTGATCAGCTCTGGTTGATACCTTTTTCTGTTCTGCTCTGAGTCGTGTCGCGCCAACCCGAGGCAAAAGAAGTTGTCTCCAAAATCGTCCACTATAAAGCCTCTGACAGCCAGGATGTCGTCAATTCGCTGGTATGAAGGGATGACATTCGAATAGGTGGACGAGGAATCACGAAGTCTCGACAGCAGAGATGAGGTCTCTATTATATTGAATTCGCGGAGAACTTAGTTGTTCCAGTCTGTCGTCCAGGTACTAAGGGAATGGTTTACAGTGTCCTCATTTCGCTGCTGTGCCAAGATGTCGAGATTTCTTTCCTGCTGGATACGCCAGACAGTGAACCGTCTGTACACTTCTGTAGTCAAAAGCCCGTAGTCAATAGGGAACAAAACGGTTTAGCTGAACACTCTCTTGACTCCAAAGAACCCACTAACAGCATATACCATATCGCTAGGGACAGTCGCCCGCCGATCTTTGCAGAGGAAACGAGTTCAAATAGACTGATTAGTACCTTATATTCATGGAACCATGTCCTTAGGGTCACGATCGAGTATATCATAGACAGCCCCTGTTTTGTCCCTTTATTAAAAGACTGTTTTCGGCAAACGGCGTAACACTCCTCAAGGGTTTCTCCAATAGCCTCTTGTACTCCAGGTAGTGAAAGAAACCGGATGGTGGTCGATGCGAACGAGCCCTACGGTAAAAATCTTCGACCGAGACAGACCTAGAGATTTACACCAAGCACTGCCTCTTGCACGACCCAGATGCGATGAAACTATTAAAGAACAGCGATGCGGTGGAAAAGCCTATCCCAGTAGATATTAGAGGTTTCGCGAGTGAAAACACATTGGAGCTGCCGTGACTCGGAATGTGAGAAATTTTGGATGTTCGCCTCCATTCAGTGAGCAGCCGAAAAGACCGCAGAGGCTGCGTCGTCGATACCTCTGGCGTCCAACCAAATGATAACAGACTACGCTCCTTGATATACATGTCGCATTAAAGACACTTGCTTCGATTTCTCATCAGAGTTCTGATGGTCAATGCACACAGCGTCAATCCATAGGAATCTTCTCTCTCTCTGGAGCCGCAAGTCTCTCAAAATCCTAAAGACGTTATCGGTGACTTGTACAGTCTCTCCGTAGAACTCAATTTCTTGTGAACGCGTCCGGCCGTTCCATGTGTACGAAATCGCTTCCCATTTAATAACGGGCTTTCCTCGAACAGCGCAGACCCGGAAACTGGCAGTCACCGGAGAATCAGATTCGCCCGCTTCGACCACGAGAACGCGGATTTGAGTAGCTGGGTCAAAGCTCGGAACATTCCCGTCATCTTGCCCTCGTAATCCTTCGAGGTGACGTGACCGTGTCTATATACGGTATGTCTTCGTTCCATGTATGCATACATGGTATGTATACGGTATGTCATCGAAGACATACCGTATTTTATCATCCCTAGTGGATGCCACGATGAATCATGTGATTGAGGCGACAACCCTGCCCCTGTCTCTCGCTTATCGGTCGTCGCTTATCGTGCACGGTTCCATCCGCGTCAGGGTTTATTGAAGCTAAACAAATATAGACAGTAATATTCTCAACTTTCGAATTTCCGTTCTAAAGAAGACTCATCTATCTACAGATTGTCAGCAGCTAGAATCAAAGAATGGCCTCTCGCAAGGTAGAATCCATCTACGCTCTACGCGAGGCTAGCCCTACCTACACTAAATACTCATCCTTGGAACGCGATTCCCGCCTTAAGCTCAATCAACAATCTGAACACGACCCACTTCCACCTTATTCCGAAATGTCGAATCAACAAGACTTGGGAGGAAATAGAGCAGGCGACCTAGAGTCGAATCAAATGGAGCTAGAGGATCGAGTATACAATCGAGATGAGTGCAGTTGCACTCCCTGCGCCCTTGGCAACGGCACTTTTAGCACTGGCTCCTTTAGCTGTGGCACTTTCAGCTGTGGCACTTTCAGCTGTGGCAATGTCAGCTGTGGCACTTTCAGCTGCACGCCTTGTTGCACTCCTACTATGACTTGCCGCATGAGCCGCGAAATCAGAGTGTGGGTGACAATCATGGCCTTCATGGCTATGGCTCTAGGAGCTCTTTATCTGATCCCCCATCTGTTCTACGGCTCCAAGGAGTACGATATTTCAAGTACGTCGCTTACACATCAAAATCTTATTCTTCGTGCTAACGTGTGAATTCCTACCAGAGCCTCTTCCTTGATCTGTCTCCTAAAGTCTCGATTCTCAGTCATTGACTTCCTGTCTCTATTCAATCGTACTGTATGTCTTTGAGAGTTCTTTCCGTTTACTCTGCTTTACTAATATATTCTTTTCTTACAAGGAAATTTTACAGCGTTTTCAGAAGCATGGCGACGGGCGTTCTTTGGGTTGAGCATAGATGGGACATAATGGATTTGTAATTCAGAACGATCATAGAAAACCGAGCATTGAGCATTGAACACTAGACCTTAAACGTTAAGGAAATACAATAGAACGACTTCTATCAGAAGCCTTAATCCAGAGCCCACAATCCTGGATCCTATTTATTATGATTAAAACCCTCTCCTATTATCTCAGAATGAATCAATCTCATTACCAACTCTATCCCATATCCATTAAGCCTTGACTTTCCCACCCTTAATAAACTTCCTCGGAGCTTCTGCATCTGATTCGTTGATAGCTTTGTTCCCATTATCGTTCAGTCAAGCATCCAATCCCCGGCAAGCTCAGATCAGCCAACCAGAGATCGATAATATCCCTCAGAGCACCCCTCACCCAGCACCCTTCCAACCCCTTCCACCGCGATGATGGATGAACTGAGGATAGCATAGCTGAAGCGGAGAACGAAATAGAGCTGGATCTGACAGAGTAGGATACTTCGGCACCGGGCAGTGCACCAAGCTCACTGCGTCTTGGCACGGTCGATGGACCACGCGAAGAAATCCGTGGCCAAGAACACACCGGAGCCACTAGTAGTATTCTAGAAGAAGTATTCTAGAAGAGCCGGGCGGTGCCTCTCTACACAGAACCCCAGATCAAGGCCTTGGGGAAATCAGTACAGCGGGAATTCGGTTAGGGGAGACATCAGGGAGGAGCCAGTTTCGGGGGGAAGAGCTGGTCGAGGTCGACGACAACCAATAGCTAGCAGAGTGGCGGAAGCCGGCAACAGCTAGTAGAATATTTGAGAGATGAGGGAGGGGTGGGGATACAGTAGCAAGAGGAGGCTGGAGGACTCGCGAGCCCGGCTGAGGAAGATGTGCAGGATTTCGGATGATCCTTGGAACAACGTTGCCACCAAGGCTCTGCTGGTCACTCAGCTCGAAGATAGACAAACTCTATTTTCGACTTCGCGGGATACGTTGCCAGCAGCCTATGGAATGCCAGACAAAAGATATTCCAGTACAGAATCATATAGGGTAAACGTCCAAACCGGTGTAATGCCTGAGCCGGGTCAACAGAGGCGACATTCAGATGCAAATAGTAGCGCCGGTCTGTGAACGAAATTCTTATGACCTGGTCCCACCGGCAGAGAGAAAAGTAAATCCGGTTTGCCGCATGCGCCGTAGCCAGCGTAGCAGAGCAGGGAGGGTTTCGGGTACCTGGTCGATGAGCTCTCTACCTGGATCACCGAAGATCGAAAAGAATCTTACTTGGTCCTACGTTGCTCGTAGAATGCAAAGGGACGTAGATAATTGAAGAGAGTCTTTATTTGAAGTACTCGAAGGAACATGTCGCTAATATAATACATCTAATATAATACATCTCAAAAGTTTTGCTTTGTCTTTCCGCCCAAACGCTAACCAGCCTACAATTATAACCTCAACCATCTCTCCCAGATGATCATCTATTTCTTCTTGCTGGACTCCGTCCCACCCGAAGTTGAAAACCACGAGAAGGGAGGCAAGCTGCCAAGCAATGTACCAGCAAGCTTAACAACCCATCCAGCTGCCGTGAAGAATCCATACAGGAAGAAGGTTCCAAATGCATTCGTCTTCAAAGCGCTCACACGACCATAGTGCAACACCTCCTTCTCCCATTGCTTCAACGTGATTTCGCCCTTGAAGACTCGCTCAAGCAAGAGAGCCTGCATTGCGCTTTGCGTAGTGCTGAGTGCCATATGTGGACGCATCAAGTTCAGTGCCTCACCAGTGATGAGAACCATACCGTCAAGAGCGGTAGCGCGAGGACACGACACGTCGCTGACGGCAGTGATGAATGGTTGGGTGGTTTTACGGATCATTTCAGCGAATGGAGCGCACATGATCTCGGCAGCAAGAGCGACGTACGGTTCCCAGGCAGATGGCTGCATGGCGCCAACAGGGAGTGTGTTGCGGTGAGCTACTCCTGAGATATCAGTCATGATTTTTTCCAAGTCTGGTGAGCCCGCTGCAAGAGGATGATACCAGACCCAATTGTAGCGGCGGTGGCCGGGGGCGACTGAACCGTCAGCACCGGGAATAATATACCTGATGCGCAGTCAGCATGGGTGTTTGAAAGGTGAAGAACCAGTTATGCTCACAGCAGGATGTAGCCATTCTTGAAGGAGTAGTAAGTGAGGCTCGGATCGAAGGTTTTCTTGGCGTTTTCCGAGACTTCGGATTCGGGGACTGTGCCGCGGAATGCAACATAACCTGCATAGACGCGCTCGACGGAAGGGAAGAGGGTGCCGCGTAATGCGGAGTTCGCACCGTTAGCAACAATTACCCTGTCAGCTTGAAGAGTCCCCCCTTCGTTCTTGTTCAAGAGGTCTTCGTATGAGATCTCGACTTGGGAATTAATGCGAGAGAGTCTCGTGACACGCTTTCCACTATCAAAGATTGCCGCACCGTCTCTCTCCCCCGGCTTTGGAGGGTTGGGGCAGAAGTTGCTCGCAAAGCCATCAAAGTTAGCACGCAGGTGATGGTAGATAACGCCCCAAGAGGTCATCTGTAGGGGTTTGTTGAGACGACGCTTGACAGCGGCAGCCTTGTCGAGGAATTGAACACCCGGGCTCTGGACCGACCACGACTCCTCAGTCCGGTCGTGACGCTGCATGAATTTCTCGAAGAGCGGATGAGTGGTGATTCCGGCTGCAAGATCATCGCGCTGAGAATGCGTATTTTGCTCGAGAATGTGGACATTGTGACCGAGTCGCTTGAGGACGATGCCATTCATCAGGCCCGTGTTGGAGCCGCCGATCCGTGGGGAGCATCAGCATGTGTATGAGGGACAACGATCTCGGAGAGGAGAAATATGCGTGGGAACTCACGATTACGATGTTCATCGTGGGAACGCTAATTATGATACTGTTGTCAGCGTGCTGTTGTTGTTATTGTTGTTGTTGTTGATATAAAGTTCTGACACAGCCTTTTGCCCCGGTCCCAAGAAGCCGCTTTGGAGGCAACGTTACGGGTATAGGCAGACACGATACCTGGAGGCTGCCAACAGCTGAAGATGTTGTGCAAGAATGCCACATATCGGATAATGGAAAGCGGTGTGACCTTCGCGTCTTCTGTCCCTACACACTCTCCGAGGAAAAGTGTAAACTGAGTGAGTACAAAGAATTTCAAAGTTTGTTCGTTTATATACATCCAGCGTCCTTGAGTCTTGCTATTTTGAAGTCTTCGTCGAATACTATCATTGGGTAGTTGCCATGATCGTTGATGTGGATATGTTACACAGCCATTGCCTCGTCCAATTACCCAGAAACCCCATCTCGAACTACCATCAATTCAATTTATCCTCCCTCGAGGTTGTACTGATGGAGTCGCCTGATCGCTGGTCGCCGATTGCTGTTGGCTGCATGCTCGCCGGGCGTTCATAAGATGCTTCTCTGCGTTCTTCACTCCTCTCTGAGGTCTGCCTCATCCCGTCTCGTCTTTCGCCAAATATGGGTAGTGCTTCAGCTCAGAGCAGAGCTACCACTACTGCATCAACGGTGGTTGCTGTGCCCGCCGTGATCGCCGTCGTCCTTCGCTTATTCACCCGTAGAGTTACCAAGGCTGGCATCGGTGCTGATGACTGGTGGATCCTCGTTGGGCTTCGTTTGACGCTTTAACCGGAGGCCTTCTTCTATATGGTGCGTGATATCAACAATTATTTCATTAACATCTTTTAGTGACTTCAAACTAGGTGTGAGGTCCGACCCAGATGGAGGCGAGTTTATCGACCGCGACTCTCCTACTTTCGACTACACTCCACATGTCACATATCTCAGAATCTCCTTCACCGTAGCAGTCCTGTACTCTAGTGTAGTAACGGCCATCGAGATCTCTATCCTACTAATGTACCGTCGTATTTTCTCCGTTGGCAATTTCCGTCTGCAATCGCTCGTCATTGGCCGGGTTGTTATTTTCTGGTGGCCGGTGGGTACCGTCCTGGCAATAGTCAGCTGCCTCTCCATCAACCGGCTTTGGATTGGATCCTCAGCCGGAGGATACTGTTTCGACTTCAACATTTTCTGGATGGGGATGGGAGCGGCAGAGCTCGAATCGACAGTGTGATTCTGGTACTGCCAATGCGCATGGTTCTGAAGCTTAGGATGCCTCTACAGCAGAAAATGTTGGTTGTAGGCATCTTCCTCCTCGGAGGCTTGTACGTGCTTTTCCAATCCACTTTTTCATTTTTAATCAATCACAAGTGTCATCGTTACGGGCCTTATTTGTGTGATTCTCGGTTACAAACCTGGTAGCCAAAATGTCGCATTTCCCAAGGCCGAGCTGTGGTCCGCAGTCCACATTGGCATAGCCATCGTCTGCGCTTGTCTTCCAACACTCCGTCCATTCCTCAACCGCGCCATTGCAACAGCGTCCTCCTTACGTCGCCGAATATACGTATCTCGTTCGGTAACTGAAGGTACCTCAGGCGACTATTCTGGAAGTTGGAATGCAAGATAAAAAAAATAGAGGGGCAGCAGAAGTCCTGGCTCTGAAAAGTGTGAGCGTAGCTCACAATAGCTTGTAGGGGTGTAACAATATAAGAGGCCGTATGGTTCGTTTTCCAATGATGCGGATGCGAGGTCTTCTGCTAAGTCGCCGGTAGGGCTTAGGACGGCGATGCTTTCGGTGGTGGCTGTTGGCTTGTAGTGTAGGTAGCTACAAGTTGTTGCTGAGTTTCAGACGGTGACTGGAGAGATTCATCTTTGGAAGTATCCTTTGCGTCTCCTTGAATTTTGGGCTTCTCTGCAGAATCTTCAGAGCTGCCCACGGAAGATCGTCTCTTATACCGAAACTCCTTCACGATATCCGTTAAGAGACGTTCGAGCTCTTGGCTATTCGGCCAATTCTCCGTATCTAGGAAGTTAGTGCCCAGCCTTCCCATAAGTTTAGCAAATACTTTAGGCCGGATGCGAAGATAATACAAACAGGCCGCATGGACGCACTTCTCATCGATCTGGCTGCCGGTATACCAGAATAAGCGTTCCAGAACGAGCAAGACGTCAAGACAGGCCATGATCAGTCCGAGACCAAGTTTTTGTGCATTGGCCACTCCAGCGACGGCAACTCCCCCAACCCAGAACGCGGCGCGCGAAAACACCAACTGGTCCTAGCAAAACGGACATCACACTATATACAGCACCTGTTGCAACCCCGCCCGCAATCCCACCAGGAATCCAGGAAGGCATTGAGTCGGGAGGATTTGGCGGCCACAGTTCAGTCCTAATCATCAACACGTAGGCGTCGGGATTGAAATCTTTGTAATGAAATATGCTTGCTGTTGTCTGAATTGCCGACGTAACAAGTTTCTCTATCTTCTAACTTGAGTTGAAAAAGCTGATCCTAGGCCTAGTTTCGAGGAGCATAGAAACCAGTTTTGAGATTGAGGTTTTGAGCTTTCGGTCCACGAATACGTCCTGGGCGTGTGCATAAACTTGAGCCATCCGGTCGCTGGTCATGGATTGGCGCGACACCTCAAGCAGACGGTTGACTGACTTTGGATCTCCGGATTTTCCGCTGACGAAAACATAGTCTGAGAAGACGCCAACCCCCTTCACCACTCAGAACTCCGCCTCAACATCTCCTCTTCATAAAGCTCTTTCTCCCGTGCGTTCACATGTGCTTTATCGCTATCCGGTACGTCGCTGATGTCTTCAACATCACAGTCGTGTTGGACTTGGTATTCCTCGATCGCTAGAAACTTCATTTCTCGCTTAAGTCTGTCAGATTTGGTAAACACTAATATCACGGGAACGCCCCCAAAATCGATCTCCTTAAACTTGCGATCTGATCCTTGGATCCGACGATTGTCACTACTGACACAATACCTATACCACAATCAACATTAAATCAGATCTTGTCATTAACAGCTTATTACCAGATGCATGCACTTGCTCCTGAAAACTTGGTTGGTCTCTTCTCTCAATAAGAAATTTCTGCACTGCGGTATAATTCGATTCCTTCCCAGCTTCAAACCCACACGAATCATGTATGATGAAGTTTTTGTCCTCGGACTGGAAAGCGACATGGATATCATGCTCTCCTGGCTGATGCCCTTTTGATTCTTGCGTCTAATAATAAGTGAGCTTTCACAACCTCATTGTTATCCATACTATGCAAGGACTCATAGGATCTTCTTGCCCAACGCGGCATTTATAAGCGTTGATTTTCCAACTTCGGTTAGCCCACAGACCACAATCCTGGCGTGCTGGATTTCTTTTCTTGTTGCAATCTCTTTGTGGATATTCCAAAAGTCCTGTTCGCTGTTTGGGATAGAAAAACTCACTTGGGAGCGCAAGGCTTCACAGTAGGGGATTGAATTTACGATATTAGCCATGCTGGCAACTGTTTCATCCAGAAGGAAGACAGATGGATGGATAAATGTCCCAGTCGGAGCCAGATAATGAGAGATTAGAGAAGTATTTCTCCACGGCGTGAAACTTACCTGTTGGGTCGTATCCGATCAGCTTTCCAGGGCTGGCGACTCCAGTGCTGAAGATAACTCGATTACTGGTGGTCGTTATGAATACTGATGACCGTCTGCCATCCACTATAGGAAAGAAGCCTTTCGTCCTCATGACAGGCGTCAGACTCCACATGCGAACTTTGATACCATTTGCACAATCAATTTCTCTCACACCACCGGTACTCTTCGGAAAGATCAATCTGGCAGGGTCTTCCAGCTGAGAGTTTGGCATCCGATTGAACCCTAGCACGAGGCCGTGCTTCTCTGCTTCGCCCACTATCCATTGTAATGGCCATAGAGCGAGCCCATCTTCTTCACATGCACCACCAAGATTTCCATGCGAGCCTGCAAACCATGCTTCCTGGAACGAGTGCTTATGCTTGTCCCTCACTTCGGGATTTGGTGCATGGAAGCGTTATAAACACACTTGATCACGCTTCTCAAACAGAGCTATAGCGTGCCGTACATGAAGGGTACTATCTAACAGTCCGATGTCATTCACATTTGAATCATTCACAGCCTTTATGGTATCGAAGCAACCAAGGAACCTAATTTTGGGGGCAGCCCGGGTATTTTGGGACCTTCACTCATGTCAGCTTAGAGTTCTGCACTCACTGCATGTATGTCAAAACCCTTACAAATGCCGGAAAACCTGTAACATAATGTAAGTTAAAATTCTTTTCAAACATCTAAGCTTGAATCAACTTGAAAAACTCACCGAATTTTTCAAGAATTGAGATTTTGTCTGGGCTGCGCGATATATCCGGAGACCCTGAAGAAACTGCTCATCGAAGTCGGGGAGATTGGGCTTAAGAGCTTGCAAGTGGTGTAAAAGACCAGCAACAGATCTCAATATAACTTGAACCCCGTTAGCAACAGCTGAGCTGACTATTTTGATTGCACTAACAAGCTCCTCGACTGTATCCAAACATGAAGATTTCATCCCTGGAGGGACAGACCTCGCAACACATCTAACGCATAAAATTAGCTGGTTTTGATCAGAAATACGGAGAGCTTGCTTCTTACCTTATATATCTGCCTAATTTTGACCTCGTAGCCTGTAGGTCCCTCCCCCGTAGCCCCAGTGACAATTCTCTCAATAATCCCATCCACAGCTCCAATCCCATCGATGAACGGAGCGCGGACCTTCAAGCTGAGCATTAGCTGTAAAGATTCCTTTAGGCTGCGCATTGGGGCCTCCAAGAGTCCCCCACGACCCTGCCTCAAGCAAAAAATCGGGGGCAAATTTGGTTCGGGCCCTCAATGGGGGAAAAGCATAGCCTAGATTGCTTTTTTCGGAGTACCTACTTGCTTCCACTGCTTGCCGTCTGTGTCCGTCACAACTCCCTCCTTCACCATGCACCATATGCGAAACACATTGCTCCCATTGCCCTTCATAGAACCTGGACACATCTTTTCTTCAGTACGTTTGGTAACGCAGCGAATACCAAAACCATCACTTACCGATAGCACCATCAGGCAACATCCATGTTCCGTCGTGACATATCACCACTCTCTGAGGGAGATGTGCTCTCTCACAATCCACACACACATCCCCGGTCTTGCCTTCAAGGTGATATCCGAGAAATCTTCAGTGGGTACCCCGCTCTCAGCCTCACCTTCTGCGTCAAAATTTGGTGGGGGTTGAATTTCCTCCTTCTTAGTTGTGGTATCTGGCAATGGATCATTCGCAGCCATCTTGAAAGTAATTTTAACCTCGGGCCTGAGTCGGGAACTGAAGTTGAAGCACTGTAGATCAGGGACAAGCAAAGTTGATTCCCGATTGCGTAAGCTCCGTTGTGATTATTGCTGTACGGCGGGAAATAAGAACCTCATTTATCCCAGCTAATCGGAAGTGTTGGTTTGTGCCTATCAGAATCAAGTGAGGCTGTCTTCAAAATTGCACAAACCATAAGTAAGAGCAGCACCACGGTCTCGTATTATACCTCCGTAAGTATCGCGAATTTCTTCCTCTGCATCCTAATCGCAAACAGACCCGCCCTATTTAATTGCCTATAGAACTAATGCTGTCCTTAATAATAAGTATTATTGCATACTGAATCCTCTGCATTCCCTGACAAGGGAGAGAGGCGCAAAATCTGGAGAAACACTACACCTGAGTACGGAACAAGAACTTCGGGTGTTGATATCATGGAAAGTTCCCTGTCTGGAAAGATATGCTGAAAAAAACTCCGCTACAGAATCTTCCGCCCGCATCAATACATGCAACTCCCGCCGGGATATTATCGAATAGAGCGTAGAGAATATAGCTATCCAATAACGTCCTGCCAAGCGCGTTCGCATTTGTTAAAAATTAAGGTACCGACAGGGATTTATTTCCGGTGATAGCAGACCGGAGATAGACGCCGTCCTCTAGCACGTTAAAACTTAGGTCGTCGGGATTGCTATTGAGGGTTTCGATGATAATTGGACGTCTAGTTGAGCGGCCGATAATGAGATATAGAGGTACGAGGCCAAAGGTGTTTTTTGCCGTACACCTTTAATCCATTGATACCTGGATGGCCACTAAATCCCGAGGCAGGGTCGTCGTCGAGTCCAGCTAAAAGAGGGTCTTTCAGCACCATAGTTGCCGTTCTTTTAATTGCATCGATAGGAAATAAAGCTCCAGCCTGGTGATTACCAGCGACAAGAAGCTGAGATACAGGACTCACCATGGCGAAATAGTTGCAGTATTTGTACTGGGAGCTTAGGTAAGTTGACTGAGGCGAGGCTAAGGCTATAGTAACTCTCCATCGGGGAAAAAACAGGCCGAAATTGGCACTGTGTCTCTACACTCAAAATCTACCACAACAACGCTTACTAGGACTTTAAGTCGACACATGGGCTAGAAGATAATTCTCTATATGTATAGAAGCAATTCAAAGAATTTTGTTAATTGCAGGAAAGTTAAAGGGACAAATAAAACAACGGTAGATAGATACTTTGCTGTTGGCGCACGAGCCAATTTCTGCCTCTTTTTTCCCCGGTGGAGAGAGTAATTAGCGCCGGAGTCGAAGTGGCAAGCGTACTAACCGAGCTAAGGTTATTAAAAGGGAAAAATAAGACTTACTATTAGGATATTATTGTAGAATAGAGAAAGATTTGTTTGATAACTCCCGTCTATTTATTGTATCTCTAATCTAATAGTTACGTGTCTGCGGGTAGTACAATATCTGCGACTTGCAAGCAAGGAATTCAGTAAAATAAACAGACTCTACCGTTTTCATAACGCTAGTCTCACCTTTTATCTGGATATCATCACAACGGGCCAAACAACCACCCAAGTCTAAGTCCAAGCCATGACCTAGCTGAACAATTCGTACCCAGTAAGTCTACTCCCACAAGACGCACAACCATGAGAAAAACACAGCTAGAAGAGGCATCCCGACCACTCTAGCACGTTGATTGAGGAGCAGCAAAGGACCGGTATCAATCAGACAGATGAAGGATACAAGTCAAGCCGGCTTAATTTCCTCGGAACAAGAACTGCATATCTTCAGGAGTTAAACTTTCCATTGCAGACTCATCAGCGTTGATGGTAGAATTGATCATGTTAGCTTTTTTCTCTTGCAACAACACCATCCTACTTTCAACTGAGTCCTCGATACAAAGTCGAGTGATGGAACAAGGCCGGGCCTGACCAATGCGATGGCAACGATCAGCACTCTGCCACTCTGCAGCAGGGTTCCACCATGGGTCAACTATGAAAACTTTTGATGCCTCAGTAAGGTTGAGTGCGACACCGCCAGCCTTCAAAGAAACCAAAAAACACTCAACGTCAACATCTGTCATGAAATGGTTGATAGAAGCTTGGCGTTGAGAAGGGGTCATTGAGCCATCCAGCATGACAGTTGTGATTCCCGCACGTCTGAGGCGCCATTCTACTAATTGAAGCATCGTTGTAAATTGGCTGAAGATGATTGACTTGCTCGACATATTCTTGGATCGCAGCTCGTGGAGGTCGTGAACAAGAGCTTCAATTTTAGAGCTGGACGTCCATTTCTCCATATTGATTCTGTTAATAATTGATGACTTTTTAACCATTTGTTCATCCTGCTCGATTTCGGGTTGTTCAAGGTCGATACTTAATTGGATGTGGCACTGTGGGCAATCCGGGTTGTCTATGAATGGGTAAGTAACAGAAAATACACAAATGGAGACAGTACGGACCTGATGATCTCAAATAATTCTTTGCGCATTCTCGGCAGAAGTCATGGCGACAAGAAGATCGGATGGCTTCCTCAGCCGTTTCGTCACAAATGCAGCAGACGAGGATATTCTGACCTCCTTCACCATTCTTCTTCAGGATCAAATCTGGATGATCAGCAACTTGTCGCATTTGCATGATGAGACCAAAAATATTAGCATAATTATTGAGAACAACACCCTGGGCGACGTATTTATCAAATTTCCGAGTACTATTATTCATAATACTGCCCGCAAAATCGTTCTCCTCTTCTCCGAAGAATTGTCGATCAACATATATTTCCTTTGATGGAAGCTCCATTGCGGAAGAATGGTCACGCTTGACACGACGAAGCATGAAACGGTCGGTGAGAATCCGGAGTTTACGAAATGCTTCAGCACCAGGTCCTCTGTTGCCAAATTTTTGAATTGGGTTCAGAAGTTCCTGGTTAAAGACCGATACATGCTGCATTCCGCTGTGGTTGCAGGTTGAGCAGCGGTTTTCCTCATTCATTTCCCAGTTCAGTGTGGAACAAGGGCATTGTTTGCAGAAGTAGCAAGCGAATGGGCGAATGTCGAGGAAACGGACTAGAGAGAAGAATTCCCCGATACGATTTTGCAAAGGCGTACCAGAAAGACACCACTTGTGGTCGGCTTTCAAAGCGAAGCATGCTTTGGCAGAACCAGTTGTTCGTGTCTTAATACTGTGGGCCTCGTCCAGGATGACACGATGAAAATGGATCTGATGTATAGGACTCCGCTCTCTGTGGATGCCATTCTTGCGCTTGAAACCCTTCTCTTGTTTTCTATACATAGATTCAAGACTGTTATAAGACATAAGAATAACGTCATATTCTTTAAGTTGCTTGACAGTGATTCCTTTGGTCTGAGAATTCGTGCCGTGGAAGACAAAAGTCTTCAAGGTGCCGTCAGTATAATCAGCAATCTCCTGTTGCCATTGCATAAGGGCTACAGGTGGAATCAAGACAAGAGAAGGCTGCTTCGCAGGCCAATCGGACATGATCAGCGAGACTGCTTGAATAGTCTTTCCCATACCCATTTCGTCTCCGAGTAAGCCACCACCCCACTCGGTTTCCTCCATAGCCTTCATCCACGCCACACCTTGAAGTTGGAATGGTTTTAATTCACGATTGATATTGGCTGGCTGCTCGATGGAAATATCGCCAATCTTAGGAAGATTTTCCAAGTCACTCCACATCGTGTGCAATTCTGGGTGGTGTGCTTCAAGCCGAGCACGCTCTGCTTTGCTTCTCCGAGACATTCGATTTTCCATGAGATTGATACGTCTACGTGCAGCTGCCATAGAGCGACCAGCAGATCCTGGGGCTGGGATAGCCAGGTCGTCTGCCTCGGATGATTCTTCTGAATCAAGGGCGAGATCGCTAAGAAAATCACTTTCTTCCGTTGGCAAACCAGAATCAGTGATAGCAACGCCAGGGGTTGTAGATGGCCCTGCATTGGAGGCTGATACTTTTCTACCACCGCGGCTTGAAGATTGAGCCTTTGGGATGTCGGTTGCATCAACCCTTTGGGTTTTTATCACGCGATTTCGAGAAATGGACATAGGGATTGGACCATCACAATCAGATTCAGAGTCATCTATCTCAACAAAGTCTTCGGAATCTTCTGAATCATTGATGACTTTAGACTTCTCAGTAAACTTGATTGAATTAGAGCCATTAGCACCAAGCTCGACTTTAGGTCGTTTGACAAGACGGGGGGAAAAGTCGGGCATTTCAAAATCGCTATCATCGTCGTCACTGTCTTCGAAGTCTGATGCGAAATCGACTTTTGGGAGAATCTTCTGGACTTTGCGTGGTGTCCGTCGAGTTGAAATCCCATCTGAGTCAAGCATAGAGACGATGGCAGCATCCTCCTGTTCTTGAAGGGCTCTGGCGAGCTGAGCATCCGGAGTATTGTCGTCATCGAGATCTTCGTCATCCGAGTCTGCAATGACTCTCTTTCGTTTGTTGGATGGTGAGTTAATGGCGAATTCGCTGCGGCGAAGAGCCGCTGCTCTGGCAATTGCATTGACAGTCGGAGCTGAAGCTACGGTGGCAGATGTGTTTGTGCGACGTCCTCTTCTTGTTACCGATGACTTTGGCGGATCTGCAGGAGTTGCAACTGCACTTGTTGCTGGTGTGGAGTATCCGCTGCTCTCATGAAAATCGTTGGAAGTTGAGACAGAGGACAGTGAATTTCGACCTTTTGCGGCCTTTTCCTTCTTGGTTTTTGCGTATTCTAATATCATTGACGGCTCGGGGAAGTCGGAGCTGGATGCATCATCGCCATTTACTGTTGAAGCACGGGATTTGAGACCCGACTTGAGGTCGGCCTGAAAATTTGAGGGGGAATCCGCAAAGCGGGCTGAGCGTCTGGTCGCTGTTCCCAGTCTGTTAGGAATTGACGGTGGCCAAAAATGGAAAACAAAGAGGGTAGAAGGTTTAAGGTCATGCAATGCAGGAAGTACTACTTACAGGAAGGCCTGGAGCTCGCTGCGCTATTGGTGAGGCTATCAACCGTCTTGGGCCGACCCCTTGGCCTGCTGGACGGAGTTGGGGCCATTTTAATCTGTTGACAAGGATGGCTTGAAAAAGAGAGTGAATGATAGAGAGAGTATATTGAGATAAAAGTGTATCATCAACCCAGAGGGTGAAGGGCTGAGAGACCGATGGCGGCTGAGGCCTGGAGGCCTTGAGTGTGCGGGGAGTTAATGCAGGCCGAACCACGATAGCTTTAGGCGAGTAAGGCTGGGGCGAAAGCCGTCTTTCTTATCGCGGCAATCGATAAGAAGATGAACAGACGAAAGAAACAATCGCGCCTCAAACCGACGTCGCGAATTGTTTTGAAGGTGGAGTTGATGGAAGAGTTGGAGTTGAAGTTGAGGGGATGTGATGGATGGAAAAGGAGGAAGAACGGGAAGAGCGACGAGACAGAACGCCTCCCCCAAAAATTCCATAACGCGTAAAGCGCGATGTCACGTGCATTTAGGCAGCATGACTGGCTCGCTTCCGCCGGTTTCGCGTAAAGTGGATTGATAAAACGCGCCGTCTTATCGAAAATATTAGGCAGAGGAGAGGCAAGGGGCATGAGGATATACTAATCATCACACAACTCGATCTGCCCAACGATCGATCCGCCCGCGCTTCTTCATCGTCCATCGGCGGCGAGGAAAGACACGAAGCCCCGTTCTTGTCTTATGGTCTTGAGAAGCTGTACGGTACAAACCACCCTTGGGAGAAGGCTAGATCAACAGAAGAGGCACAACCACCACAATGTATGGTCCGCTCTGTTGAGGATCCGGGCCAATTCTAACCTTATGACAGGTCTAATACAAACACCAATACCAATGCTAATGCAAATCCTGGCCAACAGCCGGCTGCGGGCAATCGAAGGCCTGTTCGTCAGATTCGAGGACCGTATGTAAACACCCATCGATAGTCTGTCGTGTATTTTTCTTGGCTGACTGATTCTCTTTAGACAATCCGCCTTAACGGACTTTCTTGCTGTATATCTCCAAGAAGAGCCACCATCTCAATGTGCCAGCTGACTCCCAGATTCTAGTCTCACAATATCAACGCCAATCAAATCCGGCAAGATGCGGACGCTCGACGAGCTGCTGCTCTCGCGGCGCAGCAAGGAGCTGATGATGATAACAAGTCCCCCTCACCAGATGCTGAAGCTGCCCCTGCACCGCCTCGCAGAAAAGAGACCAAGGCACAATCCGCGAAGCGAAAGAAGGAAGAGGAGGTAACGTTTCACAACATAGCAGTTCTTAATCTACCCTCTGACGCATAAGCAGAAAGCCATTGCAAAAATAAAAGCCTCGAAACAATTCCAACGTCGGCGAAAACAATATGGGTCAGACCAAGACGTATCAGATGAAGACGAGGCTGCCAGAGCTATATTCGAGGAGAGCATGGCACCTTTACCAGGACAAATGGAGAATTGCGAAATCTGCGGGAAGAGATTCAGTGTTACCGCATATAGTCGAGCAGGTCCCGATGGGGGATTACTCTGTCCAAAATGTTCGAAAGATCTCGATAAGGAAGAGGGCGCGGCAAAAAAGAAGAGAAAGACCGCCGCTGGGCGGGCAAGAAGAAAGCTACAAAGCAATTTGCTTGACGGGATCTACCCCGGTGCCAAGTCTCTTATGACCTTGTGCATTGAGACCTTGGCTAAAAATGTGGATATGGCTGACAGCTTTGGAGATCTCCCAGCACCGTTGGTCGACAGGTTAGCAGCAATTCTCTCGAAGAAAAGGCTCATGAATCCGACTACTCTTGATCTATTCCTTCGTGCTGGCGCCGACACGATTACTGTCTACGATGCAGCTAAATTGACCTCCGATGATTTCATCCGCATATTCCAGATTGTACCAAGCGTCAAGAAGCTTCGTCTTCGGAATGCCATCCAGTTCAAGAACAAAGTGATGGATCATCTGCTGGGAACAACTGTGGCTTTGGAGTCACTGAGCCTGCACGGATCTAACTTGATTGATGATGATAGATGGAATCAATTCCTGATCGAAAAAGGTTCTCATCTTCAAGCCTTGAAGGTTTACCATACGGACGGTCACTTTGGTGATGAGCAGATTGAGATTATTTCACAAGTCTGCCCTGGCCTCCGGCGACTAAAGATCTCACACAATCAGAAGGTGACAAACAAAGGACTCTCTTACATTGCCAATCTTCCGAAACTTGAACATCTCAGTCTTGAGATTTATAACAAGACGGCTTCTGCTCCATACGTAGAGATATTAAATAGCATTGGTCCTGGTCTTCGCACACTTTCCCTCGAAACTGTCAATTATATTGATGATACTGTTCTTGAAGCCATCCACTCAAATTGCCAGAATATATCTAAGCTCCGGATTACTGATAACGAAGTCTTAACCGATCAGGCATTCACCAATCTCTTCACAAACTGGTACAATCATCCTCTCACTTACATCGATTTGCATAAGTGCCGACACCTGGACGCCACGCAAGCAACGGAAAACCCAGATGGAATCGGCCTTGGCTCGGCCGGCTTTGAAGCTCTCATGGCGCATTCGGGCGAGTCTCTAAAATGTCTCAATATCCACTCATGTCGGCACATCTCGCAAGAATCTTTCGAGACTGTCTTTTCCGGAGAAAGAAAATATCTCGAAATGAGCGAAATGAATGTCAGCTTCTGCCAAGCGGTGAATGACTTCGTCGTCGGCCTGATCTTCAGAGCCTGTCCAAACTTGAAAACCTTGAAGGTCTTTGGCAATTTCGGCGTCGCCGAAGTCAGAGTTCCCAAAGGCAAGATCCTCATCGGAGTTCCTAATGCTTTGGGCATGCAGATTGAGGGAACTGAAGAGGATGAGGGCAGGGTTATTTGAGGACGGATTGGACCCGTGGCTAAATGGCTTGGCCCATCTGATTCAAATATGCTTCATGCCGTGACTACTAGATGCAAATGGTCTTTGCCATTCATTTACTGTCATCCACGGTATTTCAAAGTAACGAAGTGGTAGTAAAGCCAACAGCTGTATTTATCTTGTGTGTTCATCGAACGGTTTCATGCTTCAACTCTAAGACAGGGATGTTAAACATATTGCATACATTTTATTTATAATGTTTTGAAGGTGCAAGTGAGGTTTTTTCTAGCTGTATCAATGAAAATAACTCACAGACCTCTGGGTTGGTCTATATGCGCTTGCATTCATGCACCCCTTCAAATATGACCGTCCCCCTTTTACGTGTTGAAGTAAGCGAGATCATGCTTCAAGGGGTTTCAAGAGGGAGTACAAAGTATTACAACTATAATCACCTCTACAAAGGGTGTTTTATAATATTAAATGCATTTTAAAGATACGTTACAATGTCTTTACAAGGTGAGCCGGACCAGTAACAACATGAGACGATTTTAATATTAGGTATGACTCAAAGCTAAGTAATAAAGAATACTAAATGAAAACAAAAAGTTTTAGTACGTCAACTATTCACGTGCGGATGCTATAGTGACCTGTTTATAAACGAGACCAACCTTTATAATTGCCATAAGTAGTTCGGTATTCTATAGATACCCAGGAAATCAGCCACTTAGCCAGTTCATCAACAAGTGGAGCTGAACTGGGGTGGTGATCAAACAAGGCAAGATGGATCACGTGAGATTCTAGGCAGGATATCAAATTCTGCAGACAAGCAGTCGTCAAGCAACAGAATAGTTTACATTTCAGCGACAGCAAATGTCTTTGATATCTTTTAGAGAACAATAGGAGAGGCCTTTATCTGTAATTGTTAACATAGCTTATTGTCTTTTGTTATCGTTTATTCAAGCCGAGCTAGGCACTCAAAGAAATCATGCCCGCGACACTCACCGACCTTCCATTCCCTTCAGACGACCCCACGCATTTCGTTCACATTATTTCTGATCTCCTCTCTGCATCAGAATGTGCCAAGATCATTGAATCACACACGAATCTGGTCTCTTCAAACCTTACCATCGGCACAATTCGTACACGTGAGCAATTCGATGATCAGGCGCTTGCCGATTTATTATGGTCGAGGATATCGCACTTCTACGCGGAAGATAGGATCCAGGATGAAAATGGATGTTGGTGGATTGCCAAGGGACTCAACCCGCACTTGCGGCTCTCCAAGTATGAGAAACGTTCGTTCCACCCGAGAATTAAATTTACGAGATGTTGATTTTGAAATAGAAGGAAAATTTACTGCGCATTTCGATTACAGCCGGCAGACGAGTATTAACGAAAAATCATTCATGTCAGTGAACATTTATTTGAATAGTGTACCTGAAGAAAATAGAGGAGCCACAAGGGTGCTGAAACATGATCCGCATATGGGAGATTATTGGAATGGTGTTGATACTTTAACTGTTCTTGCCAAGATCCAGCCGGTTATGGGATCTGCATCGATATTTAGAGACACTCTTTGGCATGATGGGGAAGAATTGCTCGGCGGTGAAAAGTACTTATTGAGGTCCGACGTCATATATCAGCGCGAGGGAGACTTTGACTTCAACAAGCTATATGAGAATTTGTCCGGTGAGGAACGTGCAGAAAAGGCGCTTCAGCTTGCTTATGCGCTAGAGGATGGAGGGGCTATAGAAGAAGCAGAGGAGTGGCATGACAAAGCTCTTTTCCTTGCACCTGCGCAATTTTGACCTCGAATTGTTCTGAGCATTGCAGAAAAATAATTTTTTAAATTCACTTCGGAAATTTTAGAATTTTGCATCAGAACGTTGGTTTGAAGATCCTCGTCAATGGAAGCCGTAACTGAAAGGTGAAAGTGAAGTGGTATAGAATATCTAAGCAGCGCTTCCACATTGAAACCAAATCTGCCTGCTCTATTTCCGAATCTAGTTCGACTTTGAGTTGAATGTAGTTAAGGCCGATCGAAATAACCCCTTATTCATGTTCTTTTTAGCCTCTCACTCTTTTTGTTACCTCTCAAGGGTTCACGTCACACTTCCAAATCCTCACTAATTCTGGGGTTCCCTTCCCATTACAGGCCCTCGCTAGCTGTTCCAAGTTTGGCGTTGTCCAGTTAGATAATTACTAGCCCCTAGAGATTCTCACAAGTTGAGTATTGGTTATTGACTGAGTAGATATCTTCTACATTTATATCTCCCGAGGTATGCAGTCTCCAATAACTTCGATAACCTTAACCCTATTTAAAACCTCCTAGAATTAATAATGGCTTGAAGGCTAAAGTTGGAATTCTTAATCCAATACTTAGGCTTTGATCCTCATAACTCCGATATACTAGTAGTGATTCCTTAAGTTTTGAGATATTAGTCGAAATATAAATAATAAGCTTGGCATTTCTCTTCTCACTATTATACGAGCTCATAGAAATACTACGGCGCCTTGTGGTTGTATTCATAGCAAGTTATTCTATTTTCGTGTGCTACTAGGATTTAAGTTTAGCTTTAACCACATGGTTCTGTAATATGATTCACATTCCATAGCCCAGGGAAACTTCTTCAATAGTCTTCTTGCCTCCTCCCAGGAAGTTACTCCTAATGTTATACAGCTTTTCTCAATCTCTATTAAGAACCATTCCATTTTTGATGGAGCAACAACCCCCCCAACGAAAAGCACCCACAGTAGCATTTCAGCGGGATATTCATGCCGAAATCCAGGTGGCGATAACTGTTCCAGAGCATCTTTTAATCTTTCTGCCGCGCCGTCCAGGAGCCGGGTGTGCAGAGGGACGGTTCGTATAAATAGGTATATGTAGATATTCATAGCGAAATGGAAAGAATTAAGGATACTCGGATAGCCATTATAATTTCCGGTTCTACGACGATAGTTACATGCGACTATTTGAAGCTCGAGGGTAATTGTTCGGTCGTGGATTGTTGTTGGAGGTCTTGCACACCCTACTAAAATCCTATTGTATCGCATTGGTTGTAGATTCGTAAGGTAGTCTAGCTCTTTTAATAGTTCATCAATTCCATCGATCTTAATTAAAAGCAAATCAATAGTTGTAGGGATTTGATAGTTCGGAGTTAATAATACTTTACCACCGGGCAATCCGCTTTTGGAAATCGAGGGAGACTTCGGAAGCTGATTTACGGTTATAAAGCGTAGTGGAGATGAAGTTAAGTTTGCTTGTATAATATCAATACTTTTGCGGGTGCATTAGACCTAGTATGAGTATAAACGTAAAATCAAATGAGAGTAACCTACAACTTGAGCTCTTCCACGAGAATTCCATTCGTTCCAAGATTCTGTAACCCACCGCGCATATTGACTAGACTTTCCAGAGCAGAAATATGTGCATTAACCTTTTGACGCGTTCCATCAACACTAGAAGCCTACAGCCACATTTGAGCTTGCTATTTGAAAGGAATTTCTGTAGAATAGAAGAATACCGACCTCTTCTGATGATATGTGATATAGAGTTAAGTGGTATATAGCGCAAATTACGGCATCACTAGTACGTGAAGCTGGATCGCTCAACTGTTCATTAATTGTTCTAATCGCTTCTCCTTCGTGAAAATACGTCTGAGCAAGCAAGTTAGGAACTCCGTGTGCTGTCCCATGAAAACCTCCAAGGCAAAGAGCGAGATGCATTAAACTGATGTTTGACATTGCATCTTGTAAGTTTATCTGTGGACCTATACCAATTTTAAAAATATAGCAGTGGTCTTCCCACAGATTCATAAATTAGCAAGCGGAAAGTGGCGATATAGAGTGTAATTATAATAAAAGGGGAGACGAAATCATTCTTCCCAACACTTAATAGAGTGGATTACAGAATTAATATGAACTTACAGCGATTTGCAAGCCAGTTATCTACTTTTGACATAGTTGCAGGCATCATATCGAACGGATCTAGCTGTTCAGCACTCATCTCCGCCGCCAATGCCATTGACAAGTCTCTGGCTTGAACTGCTTCTCGTTGATGAATGGAAGAATATCCATTTTCTTTAGGTCGCGGCCGTATATGCCTACATACGAGGCACCTGCTCTTGGCGGAGATATCTGAACTAGAGTTTTCATCAACGGTAGTATCAAACTGAGCCGGGAGATTATTTAGGTATGCCGAACCGGGATTCTGTGTGGCTTTCTGGACTGACTCATTGGATACTAGGGGCTCCAACGGGCGTGCAGCTCCGAAAGGCTGTGATGTAGCACCTGTTTTGACAGCTTTGATCTTTCTTTTATTAATCCGAGCATGCTGCCTAACTAAACTTCGAGATTGAGAGTCTTTTCCTGAGTTAGGGCCATTTGAGTTGATGAATACAAGACTTTGTATAGGAGTATTGCTAATTTCTTTCTCTGAATATCTCTTTGGAGCAAGCAAGGCTTTCGGATTTCTGTCTCCGGCCGCAGGCTTTTTATACAAGTTAGGATAAATCTTGAAGATATATTTTGTCATAGATTTATCGGACATGAACCTACCTGAAGTCTCGTCATGTTTCGTTCTAACCTCGTAATAGAGGCCAGACTAAATGTCTCAAAGCATCTACATACTTGGAGAGGTTCAGGGTAATCGACCATACTTTTGACGTAAGAGCGATTGTTTATGCTCAATTTTGTAAATCTGGTTCCAGTGTGGGCCAGAGGTTTACCGTATGCTGACTAAAATGTACATTGAAAAGGTGTGGAGGGGATATTTAAAAAAGGGTGGCATAGTAATCATTGCTGTTTAATTCTGACAAGTGATTGAGGAGTGAGGGAGATCACGTGAGTAGCTTATTATTTCTCACTAAGCTGGCTTGCAGTAGCCGCTACCACTTTATTGTCAGGCACACTAGTATAGGATTAGTTCAGCTGCGCTTGGTATGCTCTTCATACTCGCCGAAACATCTTAGATTTAGAAAAATTAGCGAAAAAGTGAGTATTGGGTTTAGCAAGTTTTCATCACGCTTACTGCCAAGAGCTCCATGCTAATAATCCCGCAGGGAATACACCAGTCGACAATAACCCCAATAAAGTCCAATGTACACGGGGCTGAAGATCAGCATTAAAACTGAGCTGGGATGCGGAAATATTAAAGACCAGTTAGCTGGTTCCCTAAGCAACGAAAAAATAAACCCGCCAAACCCAGCGGACTGTTAAATAGAGTAAAATATGACTTAAAGTACAGCTACCGTGAAATTAATCCAACGATAAAAGAAATTTCAAATAACGCTCTCGAATATGCGACACTAATTTTCGCAGTTATATAATTCAAATTATACTTATATACGTACATATATTATGTATAGAGAGCCACGTGATATCAGCAGGATGGGATACAAACTAGGAGGAGGAAGACATTAATGATAGCCGGGTACAAAAGAAACACAAGGAGTCTTGAAGACTTATTCGACGCAAATGTCACAAAAAACCTCGAATCCCTGATCGAATAGCATTAGCTTGAATACTTGCTGTGACCATGGAAAGTGTACTTACTAGGTCTTTACCCGGCGAATCTGTGCAGTTGCTGGAAAGGGGAAACCGCCTTTGGACAGACCAAAGCCCACTGTCCGGAGAATGGTCAAATACAGTAGGAGCTCTCGGGGCTTGCTCGCGATAGACCTCGATGATATCTAGAAGCAACGCCATAAGCTAACATACCGTCTGGAGGGTAAAATAAATTGCCAATCCGAATCTTTACCTGTGAATCTGATAGTAACATTTTGCAAAGGCGAGCCTCTCACGCCGAATCCGACTCCTGTCCCATCCCAGTTGATGCCGTCTAGCTGATTTACGAAGACGCCGATATCCTGCTCGGGCCCCATGAGGACGACTATTGCATTTACACTTATTTTAGATAACTTTCGAGCTTTAGCTTAGAGATAAGTAGTGTGAGACTCACCCCGAAGATTGTAGCCAGCTTTGATAATGTTAGCTGCGTCAGATCTGATACTAGCATTAACGACTGCTGAGTCTAAACCCTGCGCTTTAACAATTGGATGATTAGGAGGCAGGCCACTAAAGAAACAAAAAGTTATATTCTGCTTTAAGGTTGAGAACTTTCTCTAAGACTCACGTGAATATAATATCCAGCTCTCCACAGGCGGAGGTTGTATTCCCGGCTAAAAAAGAGGCAGCAACTCCGCTACTAATAAGACCGAGTAAAAGGATAAATTTGTAGAAGACCATAGTGGCAAATATGATGTGATATTAGGAGGATGTTTTAACTAAAGATTGGAGTGGATGACCTGTGGAAGTTGGTTTATAGCAGCAAAGAGCAGAGGCACCTTAGATATTTATACTAACATCCCTTTCACCAAAGACAAAGAAGCCTTCCGGATGACTACAGGCGGCTTTATCATGCGACAGAGGAGTTTGATCCTAGTACAGGAAACCTTAAGAAGCTAATGTATTTGAACAGGGCACCAATGCCCCTGCATTTATGCCCTGTAGCTCTTTATAGCTCCAAAATTAAATTTCTGCGCCCAACTAAGAGTTACGAGCTCAGATCCACTAGAGGTAACAGAAATTTTAGTTACAGCTGTAAGACGGATCGGATCGGACTTAACATGTTACATATACCGAGCTCCGAGATTATAGTATTTCAAGCGCGAATCGCTCTTACTATATCGATACAAGGGCATATATAGCGTATTTGGCCAATTCTATAGGCAGAATAGCTTAGGCCGTCATTGCGCCCTGCTCGGTCCTCTCTCGAATCGGCTTCGCCTCAATAGTCAGCCTCGCCTGTTCACAACGACCCACCCTCTAATATTTAATAGCTTTATAATACTTACTGTAACAATTGAAACTGAAAGGTTTCGCCAAATCGGTTGACAACGCTTAGTACAAGTATACATTTAAATCAGGAAAGGGCTTGTGTTTTTTTTAGAGAGGAGACTCTGCATAGATATGTGAGCAACGTTATGCAGGGGATTGAAGAGAATGGGAAGAGAACTTCGAGGTAAATTATCTTAGTTGTCGGAAAAGCATCGAAGCCGAGCGATATGCTTCAGCTCGGCTTTAAGTCAAGTATTTGTAATTGGAAGTATAATAGATATATGGTAATTGGGAAAGAGCAGCCTTTCATAAGGCCCACACTGGCATTGTATGGTAGAGAAGTATACGTCCTTCTTATCGCGATGCTGTTCATTGTTTTAATTGGCTTATGCAACCGAGCGTATGCCCGATTGCGTTCGCCAACACCGATTGAACAAGGGTTGTTGTCTAAATGCTGACAGTGAAAGCGGAAAGACACCGGTAATCTGCAAACCTCCTATTTGCATGTCATTGGCGACGGACCAAAAATCAAGAACACACCAGCGAAGACAGATACTTGAGGCCATATATCTAATATCTCTAATCTGAGTGGCAGACTCTACAATGTTTTCGCTTCTGGCAGTCGTCGCGACGCTTGTCTTTATCTACTGTTTTTCGCTCGTTTACAATATTATCCAAAACCTTTTCAAAGCTAGGAAATCAGGCTTCCCCTATCTTGTCATCCCATGGGACCAGAATCATTTCATTTGGATGCTAACTTCCGTCCCGCTACGACCTTGGTTGGTCAGGAATATTCCAAAATGGATCCATGACCGGCTGTCTCTAACGAGCTACGGCTTCGAATTCCATGAGAAGCTCCGTCCATTCGAACAGTATGCGGCGCCTCAAGGCAACGACAGGTCATATGCGATCGTGACTACCGGAACATTTGAGGTCTCTACCAGAGACCCAGAGATTGCGGCTGAGATTCTCCGCCGTCCAAGAGATTTCATGCCAATGGACCTCACGGAGCTCTTCATGGCGAAATTTGGGCAGAATGTTTTAACAAGCAATGGCGATTCTTGGTCGAGACAAAGGAAGGTCGTGACTAGTGTTATCAATGAGCGTATCTCAAAAGCAGTTTTCAATGAGAGTATTCACCAAACCGAAGGCCTCCTAGATGAAGTCCTTGGGAATGGCCAAACGGGGGAAACCAACCGGATCTTCGACATGATGAAGAAGATTACCATCAACGTCCTCAGCGGCGCCGGTATGGGTGTTAGTGTGGAGTGGAAGGACAGCGCGAACGAGACGCCGAGGCCTGGTTTCAAGATGACCTACATTGAGGCCGTCAAGCATGTCATTAATGGCGTGGCTGGTCCAATCCTCCTTCCGCAGTGGTTTCTTTCCAACTACCCTAGCTTTTTGCCTGGATATGAGACATTGAAGCCACTCGGATACGCTGTTCACGAATTCCCGACACACACATGGGAGATGCTCAACCAAGAACGCCAGCGGGCCGTTGCTGCGCATGGAGAAACCAGGAACAATATCATGTCCCAGTTGTTGCAGGCCTCCGAACAAGGTGATGGGGAGAAGAATGGTATCAAAATCTTGTCAGAGGATGAGATGATGGGTAATCTCTTTATTTTCACCGCTGCTGGCTTCGACACAACTGCAAACACACTTGCATATGCACTGGTCTTACTAGCGAGATATCCACACTGGCAAGAATGGATGTCCGAGGAGATTAATAAGATAATGCCCGTGGACAGCTCCCAGGAACCTGATTACACTGCCATCTTTCCCAAAGCAACCCGTGTCCTGGCCTGTATGCTCGAGGTCTTGCGCCTCTTTACGCCGCTCATCCACATCGCAAAGCAACCGAAGACGCCGCAGACGATTCAAACTACTCGCGGATCGTTTTACTTTCCAGCCAACACCACGATCTACATCAATACTATTGGGCTGCACATCGATCCCGCTGTGTGGCGGAACCTGAATCTTGCCACGAACGAAGAGAAGAGTGAGACAGATGAGCTCGCTTTCCGGCCTACGCGATGGATCAATCCATCGACGGAAAGCCAGCCAATCTTCCAGCCACCCAAGGGAACTTATTTGCCTTGGTCCGCTGGGCCCAGAGTGTGTCCCGGTCAGAAGATGGCGCAGGTGGAATTCACAGCGATCTTTTTGAGGCTGTTCCATAAGCATCGAATTGAAGCTGTGCCGTTGAAGACAAAATCTGGTAATCTAGAAACAAAGATTGAAGTAGAGAGCAGGCTTGATGCGAGGATGAAAGATAGTCTTAGTATCTTAACTCTCCAGATGAATGATGTGTATGACGTTAAGGATAGCCAGGATAAGGGATTGAAGTTGAGATTTAGCAAGATAAAGTAGCGACGTATTTCACAATTTGGTACCTAGAGGACCGGGTTCGTTCCTACGGATAGACAGCTTCACGCTAATAATGGAGTGCAAATCCTATGCATTATTTACATAGCCTAGCAGGTTTCCATGGTTCTAGTTTACATGTGGTCCACATTACCCGTATGCTTTGTATTTAGTGTAGAGAGTAGGATAATTTGTATTCTCATATCACTTGGGTGATATTATACGACCTACTAAGACCTACATGATGACAGAGGGGTTTGTCTGTGGGGGATACTGATGTCTGATTGGTTGCATTCTTGCAATAGGATCAACGACGTGGATGACAGATACCTTTTACATAGATAGGATCACTCAATTCGTCTTTGCTCCTCATTACTGTCTGATACTGCCAGCTTTTTGTAAATCTCAAGTGCATCTTCCATCTCCATACACAAACCGGAACCTTCTAAACTTTTTAACCTGAAGTCTTGCATCTTTAAATTTCTCACACATACAAATAGCAGTATTTCCCCTTCGTAGTACCCATGACATCCCTCATAGTTACATTTCCTGGCCATGCATACGTCATAGAGATGACATCGTCAAGAGTAGTGTTCTCTGACGGCGGGATATTGTTAAGGGTATCTGTACCAGCAAGCGCGTATTGTCTGTTTGCGGAGTCCAGTGCTTGCCTACCAATTACATAAAGTCACATTAGCAATATTCTTGTGCAAGGATAAGAAGGCGTGAGAATTATGATACCAGTTAGTCCAAAGACGGTCAATTCCTCCATGGTGGATATAAAAAGCAGGGTCGCCGGGCCCCATGTATAAATCTCCGCCGGGATCACCACTGTGAGATGTCAAGAGGCTGAGATAAAGAGCTTCACAAGAACAAAAAGATTAGGTGCTGCATACGCTACAGTGAAATGTCCTCCTCCGTGGGGCCCAAAAGGGGCGTTTCGGGTCCCCCTTGCTCCTTGTGTGGCGTCTTGGAAATCACCTATATTATCAACCTCCATCACACCTATTACTGAAAGTAAGCCAGCGTTTCTTATGAAATATTTTTCTTTGGGAATGATAATACGCACTCAGAACAGTACTATAATTGGCAAAAGTCATAGAAGCCCACGGGCCAATATCCCTCTTCAAACATCGAGGATTGTCCCCAAACCCGCCTTCCGGCCCAATTGTCGAATTTCCGAGACTGATGGGTCCGAGACGAATAGTCAGGTTCTTGAAGGGACCGGCGGTCACACAGCCACCTCCAAGAGCTGGTGGGATACTAAGTGAATCGTTGCCTAACTGGAGAATGGGAGGAGAAATCAGGAGGGGGTAGCGATTTGGGATGTATTCGCCGTTACCGCTCATTGAGTACTCGTCTCCATTAAAAATAGGGGAATCTTGCGGTGCGGATGCCCATTTAGACCAGTCCCAATACTACCTGTTGTTAGTCAAATGCAGGTTAAGGTTTGGGGAAAGGACCGTACAGGCATTACGCCAGTATAGTTACATTCTGTCCGGAGTGCCTCCAGGTAGGTCCAAAGCATGTGTCTGTGCCAACCGAAGAATAATCCTGAGTTGTGAACAAATGCGGTTTGCTTGGCATGGTTGACGACAAAATCATCGTGCTAGTTTTCTGAGAATTTTTTGATATGGCTGCAAATGGATTGAATTACTTACTCGAGATCTGGCACCTGATGAGACTGTTTCGGGAGTATTTGCTTTGATTGAATGGAGACACAGAACTGCATCAGTATACGCCTTTCTGTCCTCCTTTGGCATTGACGCGCTGTTAAGTATAATTAGCTTTATTCATATATTTCTGAGTGGTGGAATTTACAATTCAGGTCGTAATTCAACATTTGTCTTTGTACATGTTGCGGTCTTTCCTTGGGCTTTGGCTGCCTTCTCATCCACATCTAGTTGATTATAAATATTAGCAATAGCTTGTTTATGAAGTTTTTCTAGCCTGCTAACTCCATCTGGAATATCTCTCATCAAAAAAGATGCTGCCGATCGAGGAATCGCTACTACAAGGTTAAATAGGATAAGTACGGCAGCAAAGCGCGCGAAAAATGGGATATTCATCTTCTCAGAGAGAAAGACTTCATCAAACGCTTTGAGTAAGATTCCGATGTACAGGCAAAGCTTCTTTTGTTAAGCACGCCGGACTAGAATTGAAGGCCATATCTATCCCTTAGCTAAACTCATTTATAATCATAAAAGCTAGCACAAAGGTCACCGACAACGGAAGTGGTCTAGGCTCCATAATTTTATTGCGGTACAGGGTGATGCTGATATAAATCAGCACTACAGGGTAGCATGGAGGTCTGAGAGGTCCAACATTTGGTAGCGAAGATACTGCAGATTGGCCTGTCAGTTAATATATATAAATTTGGGGATTAAGCTCCCATAGCCGAAGGAACTCCAAGAGATATCTTTGTAAGGTACCTCATTAATATAAACGGCGGGATAATTTAGGCTCTACCCGCCTTTAGAAACCCTTTGTTTTATACCTGTAGCGATAAGCAAGACTGATATTTTACTGATATTTTATGGGCTGACTACCCCTGAAATCTTTATCTGTATAATCATTCGATGTTAAAGTATATGATATTAAAAGGCATAACCCATAACACTTGACTACGCCTGTCAATACTATCGCCATGTAACATACCTCATTAATATAAATAGTAGAATAATTTAGGCTCCACCCGCGTCTGGAACATTTTTGTTATACTTGTAGCGATAAGCAGGGCTGATATTTTATAGGCTAACTAGCCCTATAATAGCATTCTTTTAATTTCAAATAGCCAATAAAATCTTTGTCTACATAATTATTTGATGTCAAAATGTGTTAAATATTGAAGGTGTAACCCGTAACAATGGATAACGTCTGTTAATACCATAACCATGTAAGATTTTTCATTAATATAAACGGCGGGATAATTTAGGCTTCACCCGCCTCTAAAAAATCTTTGTTTCATACCTATAGCGATAAGTATGACTAATATTTTATAGGCTGGCCAGCTCTATAATGGGATCATTTTAATTTCAAACGTCCAATAAATTCATCATCTTCTAAATCATTTAATATCAAAATGCATCAAATATTGAAAGATTTAACTCATAACACTCGAATGCGTTCATTGGATGTTATACGATAATCTCGTGAAGGCTGCAATGTCTAAATGGGAAGGATCTCTAGTAATGAATAATTTAAATACAAATTCAGGGGAGTTTTCTTGATCAAGTCTAATACTAGGCATTTATTCACATTTTGGAAAGAGAGTTTGGAAATTTTCAAGGTGAATTTGCTTACAGTACTTATTGTAGCACATTCCTCCACATGCTCTAATAGTTCTCTCGACAGACAAAACTTTTCAAGCTCTGATCTACGGCCTCTTAAATAGTCTTGAAGACAACTTGGAACTATTACCAATACCATATATTAGCATTGTCTCTCATCGAGATGCTCTAAAATCTATATGTGACAAAAATACTCATCATCTCAACACTATGGTGGATCTTTCTCAACAACCGAATATTATCCTTAAAACAGTGGGTCTCTCTAAATTTCATATGATATCCTTGCTCTCCAACTTAGCAAACAAAATAAGTATTGTAGCCTTATTCAAGTCATTAACTACCCTTCAAGTACTCTAGGTAGTCTACTCTATTTAGGTTTAAACTTATTACTATAATTTGGATCGAGGCTTTTATCTCTCTGGATTGTGTTTGAGATGACAGTGATCATATTTGAGTTGAATGTGAAATCCCCGAGTCAGTATATATACTATCATGTGGAACACATTTTGTCCCCTGTTTGTCTTGGCCGCGGTTTCCCTGTCGAGCTCTGCCAACCCTGGACAACATGAGCTGCATCAACAGGCTGAGAAGTCCCCGGGCCGCTCCCACTATTTATTAAGCTTTCAAACATGCTGATAATGAGTAGTAGCTATTGTGGGTTTCAGAAAGATTAACAGTCGGTGGATTCGAAATTATGAAATTGGATTTGAGTCTCTATTCTTTGGTTTTTGCTTCGACTACACTGCTGTAAAGATAATCTTTAATCTGATCCCTTTTATAGTAAAGATAACTTCTATAGCTGGATTAATCCGGCTCGCGCCATATCTAAAACTTTAGCATCCATTATTCCATGAATGTAGAGCGGTATGGCCGGCTTCAGCCAGACCGGGTTACAGCCTTTGAGGTATTTTAGGGCAAAGACCATTGCCTTCTTTCGCATCTGACTCGCAACGAGGACATAGAATTACGACTGTGTAGCTTTGTTTGAATACCATAATCATATCCACTCTCCGACCCGATAAGAAACTTGCCTCGAAAGCATGACTCTTCTCCATATCACGCAATTGACCCGTGATCTTACAGTGCATATTCTTCTTACCTTCCCTTTCGTCCTCTATCGAGTATTATCTTGAATCGAGTGGTCAGCACCGACTCTGGTATGTGCCAGGAATTGATCAACTTTAAATGTGTAGTTGCTATATCCGCCGTAATTATTAAAATATTGATGACTGAACTATGCCCGTTAATGGCCACTCTGAACTTTTCCAAATGCTCTTATTAATACAATCTCAACTCATCTTCTCCTATGCACCTCTGAACTTATTCCTACTGTAGTGCGACGGAGAGCCCATAGCTCACAAATCACGTCTTGATACTCCGCAGACGAGCGCCAGCTGAATTTGAGGGCTTGGACTGTATATTTGATGAGAATGCAGATGGGGATACAATCTCAAATTGAGAAGTCAAAAAGAAATGGCCATTGATTGTAAATCTTGTTACTGCGGTGTGATATTTCAAGTAAGAAGAGGATTGCGAGATATTTCGTGCACAATTGATATATAGGTGAGCTGTTGAAACGAGATGAACAAAAGAGGAGATGGACTGAGATACTTAATATTGTTGACAGCTTGTACTGCGACATTGCCGCTGCCTCTTCCCTAACTTATTGATTGGATGATGCTGGTATTGAGCCTAGAGAGTATTAAGTCTCTAAGTGGTTACGGCGGTGTCATGTGACGAGAATTGAATGTTTAATGTCTCCTGAATTTTCAGTGCCTTTGCAATCATATAATGACTTAGATTGGATAAGGCATCATAATCGCAGCATTCTGAGTGATATCTGAAACATATATTTCGAAATAGCGCTAGGGCGGAGGCAAATAAATCTCAATCTAGAAATAATTAAATGGTATTTAAACATTCTGTTATACTAAAATAGAAGTAAAACGATATTACTTACTGTATGTTTATACAAGTTTATACTGTTTAGTAAATAGTTAGTGAATAAATTGGCGAAGTTTTTCAAGCACTTGTATTAATTACTCTAATTAAGGCTGAGGAGGTCTCTAGTCCCAAAGAGGAATAGCGCCAGGGCCTTAGATCGTTCCTCGAAAGTGCTGCATCTAAGCGTACCCTTCAATCGCACCCGGTAATACTGCGTTAACCCCTTCACAGCGAACGTCATTTCTCCAGGGTTGGCAATAGTCGGCCCATTCTGGCCTTTTAACAACACTAGCGTATCCGTTGCGCTAGAAACTTTGACTAGCTATTGCGTCATATATCAAACACGCAGAAAATCTAAAAGTGATCACAATGCTCTGCGGTCTCTGTCAAACAGTCAAATTTCCATGGCCTATCTCAGTCACTCTAGAGCAAGAAGCCTCTTTTATTCACCCAGAAGATCGTAAGATATTTTTCACTCATTATTCTTCAATTCAAGAGGTTGTAGACTCAGCGGAGAGAGGATGCCATCTATGTAGTCAACTCGCTCACGGATTACGGAGCTCCTTTCGCTTTCCCCCTGCAGAAAAGGATTATCAAGACGTTCGAGGTCCAATAAGGCTTGTGTACTCTGACTCACTTGAGGATGATCCTGAAAGCCGACCCAAATCCTTCCAGGTAGTACTTGACGGAGATAGAGACTCGGTAGGATCATTAACGCTAGACGAAGTGTTGAGTGGTGTGAAGCTACCAGAGGGGAAACTGCTTTCAATGACCGGTCAATGGCTAGAAATTGTGGATTTTCAGGATCCTTTTGGTAAGCTAATCTGACCATTGATACAATTTTCACTAATTGGAGCCAGATAGTTTGAACAATATATTGAAGGATAAGGTTACTGGGGACTCACATACAGGAAGCAGAGCGAATATACTTCTCGCAAAAGAGTGGCTGCGACAGTGCTTTGAGGGGCGTCATTGGTGCAAATTCAATCTTCGAGAGATACCCCAGCTTCCAACCCGTGTCATAGACGTTGGGCCTCCAGACGGGTCAAAACAACCGGTACTCCGCGTGACAAATGGAGAAAAAGGACATTATATAGCATTGAGCCACTGTTGGGGTTCTACTAAGATAATCACAACATCTTCGATAACGCTTCTAGAAAGGACCAACGGCATCCCCTTCGACGCATTGTCGAAGACCTTCCAGGATGCAGTCTTGGTGACTCGAGGCCTGGGATGGAATTTCCTATGGATTGACTCCTTGTGCATATTGCAGGACTCACCGAGCGACTGGGAGATTGAGTCAGCTAAAATGGGGCAGTATTACAAAAACTCATTAGTAACAATTGCCGCTGTCAATGCTAAAGGTGGTGAGGAAGGATGTTTCAGAGAAAGAAATATGCTCCAGGTCACTCCATGCCCCATACCAACGGAGAGGGTTAACCCAGGCGTTTTTAATATCGATGGGTTGTTCATAAGACCCACATGGCAGCCCAGCCAGGGTCAAATATCCAATCAACAGTTTGGAGGTGCACCACTTGACTTGCGGGCGTGGGCATTTCAGGAACGTATCATGTCTCCACGGGTCCTGCAATTTGAAGAACATCAGATGAGTTTTATTTGCTATGACGGAGGAGCTTCTGAACAGTACCCAGAAGGATTTCCAGAACAACGCTGGTACTTAACTTCACCATTTGAAAATGTGAGAGAGAAATTTGGAGATCTTCAGGCCATGATGGCTATAGATGGAAGTGTGATATCCCCGAAAAAAACCCAAGCTGAAAATGAAGACAAGCGAAAGGATATTTGGCAATACTGGCGCCGCCTAATCTGTTCCTATTCGAAGCTTGATATTACGTATAGGACAGATGTTCTACCTGCTTTATCAGGTCTCGCTGGCCAGATTGGGTCGATTACTGAGGGTACTTATTTGGCTGGACTGTGGAAAGAAGATATCCATAGAGAATTGCTGTGGACAAAACAAGACCCTCGAAATGCCCCACTTCCCGACAGGGTCCCGCCAACATGGTCTTGGGCTTCCACTCAACGAGAAGGAGCTAGTAAACAGAGCTATATGAGTTTTCCTCTCGATGATGGTGCTTTACCTCAAGAGGAATTCATATGGGATGAAACATGTTTTCTACTACTCGAAGCTCGGATGACTCTTCCGGGAAAGAACGCATATGGACAGCCCTCTGCCGGCGTTCTGTGTGTGAGTGGCTTTCTAAAGCAAGCTACGTATTATATCGTTCCTCGAAGGCCTGACTGGGCCGGAGCGCAAAAATTCAATTTGATCGATAATGGTGAATACATTGGTCGTTTTCGTCCAGACAATCTTCCAAGTGGAGAAGCTGGTGGTGGGGAAATGATCTGGTGCTGTCCAGTCATGACAAAGAACGGCCCAATAACCACTGAATCAAGCGACAGAGTAGGAAGTCACATAAAAGAGAAGCCTGCTCTGCCAAAGGTTGGAGAGACAGATAAGTGGTTAGAGATAATAGATTATTTTCAAGGTGAGGGGAGTTATAGTAAATCGACAATCAAACCAACAGTAGATGACTATCTTGAAGCTGAGAGTAGCTTTAGGGAATATGATAGCACAAGCGGTAAGGCCTTAGAAGTAATGATTAAAGTAGCTTGCCTGGCGCTCGCGCCGACAGGTGTTACGACAGGGGAGATGGTGCGGATTGGCTCTGTTGATGTTATTGGTGGTTGGTTTGACGACTGTAAAAGGGTTGAGTTTACCATTATCTAGACATTAAAAAAGTCCTTTTAGATCAAGGCGATTTTAAGCAACACATAATCTTTTATTCGAAATTTAAACTATTCTAAACTGAAAAGTAACGGCTACGCGGCAAAGGGCGCACCAAGAATCTGCGACCGCTACATCGGGCACAGTGTTTTTTTGTACAGGCTCTACAGGTGGGGATGCTTCAGTTTCTATAGACCGTTCTAGTCTCTCTTCAACCCAACTTTACCAAGATTCCGAAGACCATACACACCAACAAAACAAGTAAGAACCGTCCATACGAAGCACATCCAAAAGCCGGCATGGTAACCAACAAGAAGTGCCGCAGGTGAGGATTTATCAGTGTAAGCCGACTTTTCTGTGACCATGTTTGAAACGATACCAACAATACCCAGCCCAATAGATTGGCCAAACTGAGCAACAGTATTGAAAACTGCACCACCAAGAGCTTGGGTTGACTCTGGAAACAATTCAGAGATAAGGATGATGCCAACAATAAATATCACTAAGTTTTCAGTCAATAAAAGCACAACTTCATATTGAGACAGGAATCTTGATACACTTACCTTCAGGGATGAGAGGCTCGAGCAATTGTGCAGGAAATGCTGCATACCAATATGGCCATTCGGTTTTTACGATGGCCATAAGTAGTGGAGAGACAGTGCCAAGCACTGACGAGAGCACGACAAGGTAAATTGCAGGGACTCGGTGGACCACAAGTCCTGTGGCGAGATTTAAAATCCCTGCGAGAATCATACTTGGTAAGAACCGCACAGATGCTTGAAGGGCTGAGAGCTTTTGTACATCTTGCCAACTGCTTACAATATTAGAGCTCTAGTCACGATGAGATGAATTATAGATACGGTCTCACAAAAGACTAGAGAAAAGCTCCATTGACTGCATCACAGCAAATGATAAGATTATCATTATGCAAATAGTGGTAAACGGCAATTTTCGCCACAACGAGTTCGGAATCAAAGCAGGTTTCTGAAGTCGCTCTTGTCTCCCAACCCAGTAGATAAAGGCGGGAATAAGACTAAGGCTGATAATCAAGATCGTTAATATAGACGCTCTTTTTATAATCGAGGCATTAGACGAAACCATGCTATCGAAATGGTAAGTACTTCTGTAGAACAGGTATGAAAAGACATTGGAAACCTACATAAGGACGTAAGATAACATCGCCAAACATGCTGTAGCCAGCAATCCACCAACCCAATCAATCTCTGTCATTAGCCGCTGCAGTGTTGGCTTCTCCCTCAATTTTTCTCTTGGTATACTGAATATGCCTACTAATAGCATAATGAAAATTAAGCTTGCACAGCCATACCAGCCCAATCTCCAACCCACCGTATCGACAAACAAACCCCCAAGCACCAATCCAATCGAGAACCCCAATGGCTGGCCCAGCCCCATACACGCAAATGCCACATTGCGTCGCTTGCCACTGGGCACCGTGTTTGTTAAGATACCAACAGACGTTGGCAGACATAGCGCCAGGGCGATGCCTTGCATCCCGCGGAACATGATTAGTTCGACTCCCGTTCGAGCTAATCCACACCCCAGCACGAAGCAGCCGGTGAGGAAACATCCTGCGAGATAAATGGGGCGGCAGCCCACAACGTCAGCGACGGAGCCAGCGAGGAGGAGACATGACCCGCTCGTAAGTCTGAACGCGATGCTGGTAAGTGAAGGTTCTTTATTACAAACAATTCAAAAACCAAGTCCCAAGGCTTACCCATAGACTGATAAAGGCCTAGTGGAAGTTAGCATAATTAAAATTACCAAGAAGCAAACTTGTTGGCTTGACTAAGAAGCACTTCTCCCATTGCATGACAAGGAACACTATATCTCTAAATTTGCTTGGTCAAATATGCAATGGTGACTCACCAGAAGTATAATAACGGCGAAATTTCGAGATCTATTGCCATACGTGGAATACAAACATTAATAAACCCGGAACTAATGCTTGACAATAGTGTTGTTGCGGTCAATTGAATGATTACAATGTTGGCTCGGCTGCTATGTACTTCTCGATGCGTTCCTGTTTCGGCAAATGCTACCCCGTAGGCCGCATCTTGATCTTGGACCTGGAGAGGCTCAACGATAGGGCGTATCTCAGCGGCTATATTGAAGGTTGAATGATTTGCATTCTGCGGATACTGAGGATGTTCAACGTTCAAAGGGACGTTTGAGTTCGCGGATATTTGAGACATTATGCTCCTGCTGTCGGCTCTTGTTTCATTAGGTCAAGAGGAACCTTTAGTGGAATGCCGTCTGACGCAGATTTGCCGTTGCTCGCAAAAAATAGAGAGAGTAATGGGAACCTCGGATTGTTGCAATAAAATTAAAATAGTTAAACATTCCGTACTAAGAGGCCTAAGTAGGAGTCATTTATTCCCGTAAGCGACGCGATTTTGCAGGGGCTTAAGGAAAAGCTAGGTGAATTCGGGGTTAAGACTAGGCTGGGGGGGCTAAGCGGGGACCATTGACTTCCTGGGACTGCAGTCTTGCAGAATACGTCTTGATTCTGGAGTGGGCTGCCTCTTCTTGCGTCAAACACCAATATTTCCCAGGCCTTTCTCATAACAGGCGCTACTGAAGCACAAGGGGGAGCTTTAGCATGCGAATTACTTGTCAAAGACGTCAAGGTTCATGTCTTATTCCGCGATCCCCTTCAGACAGCGCCAGAAGATTACAAGCTCTCGGTGTAATTCTCTTCAAGGGAAATTTCAACGGCGTTCTTGCAATTGATGTCTCAACGGTTGGCATCACTGGTGTTTTTTTCGAACACATATCCAGTCTTCACTAATCCAGGTGCTAAGTTTCGGTATGCTCAGAACTTTGTCACTACTACAAAGGCGGCTAATTCGGTCATGACTCTCATCGTCTCTACCCGTTTTAGAGCCAGCGAACAGGCAGAGACAGCCGCATCCAAGCCTTACAGTCAAACGCAAGATTCAGGTGCAAAGCGCTTCCGAATTCAGCGGCCTTGGTCGCTGTTTTATACGGCGATAGCCCCAGGGCTCTACGAATACGCGCAAGCTAGCTCACCTTGTCAGCCACCAACAAATCCTTACCTACTTAAGATCTACTTCCTAGAGATAGGATAATATCTTTTGTCTTCTATCTTCAAAACTTACTACTTTGGATTATCTAAACAAAAATACCTATCAGCAAATTTTACTATCTCTTCTACTATTATAATAATAGCTGCCTTTTGTGACGCGCACGTAGATTAGGTTCGCACCCGTGCTGCCAACCGAGCCAAAAGACTACAGTATTCGCGACTAACGAGTAAATCGCGAATGCACCTAATACCATATATATACCTGTCAGGCGCCTGCCAAAATGCGCCGCACCTGAAACAACTCAGCAGAATAGCCTAGTTAGAAACAATATACCTAACCCTTAAACCCAAATTAAGAAATACCTAGGCGGTGTATTGGCAGTGGTTGCTTAAGATTTAATGTCTATATCTAGTCTACAGCTCATCTATATCTCAAATCCATTTTACACAGTCTTCACTTTCCCTTTTCTTCATTTATCTATACATTCCATTGCCAGACCTTTAGCAATCAAAATTGATAGTACAAAAGGAACCTTCACTAGTTCCAACACCATAGAAGTCGCTGTCTGTTGTGCCTGTCCACTTTTTCCCACCTTGATCCTCACAGTTGAAGTTGTCTCCAGGCAAGGTTGCATCAGAGCAATCCGTGAGACCTATTTGGAAAATGTAGAGTCAGTATATTGTCTTCACAAATGAACAAGAGGCCCTTTTAAGAAAATTTTATGCTCGAGTTCCCAACCTCTCTTGATGCAGTGATGTATGGAATGATGTTACAAGGAGTCGACTTACACATCCCAAGTAGCCCCTTCGGAGTGTTGCTGAAATATGCCATTCCATAGATATTTCCATTTCCAGGATCATCCGCGCAGTGGTAGTTGGTGGGCCAGCCATTACCCCCGTCAGGGTGTATCTGAATATCGTCGCCCCCGTTGATTGAGAGAAACCATCCTGAGGCCGAAGTACTCGTGGTTCCGCCCAGATTTAATACTGAATTTCCAGTTATTCCCGCTGTCAATGCGCAAGTATCGGCGTTCACCAATCCGGAAAAAGCCAGGTATGACAGGATAGCTGATAGAAAAAGATTTTTGGTGTTCATATTGGATAGAATTGCTTTATATGAATTGAATGATTTTGAATAAAAAGTAGCAAGACCCTTTGTAGGAGGAGATCTCTGTGGCTGGAGGTTTTGATAGTATAACGGTGTGTCTGTTTGTATCTCTTATCACACTAGGAACAAGCAAGCTTATATAGGCAAAATTCGCTCAGTATGAAAGTAGATATCGGCTTTCCCGTCGACCTTAACATAAATGTTGACTCTGTGACTAGGCTGTTAAAAACCTCAAAGTCTGACTTTATCCAAATACGGAGAAGAGCAGCGCTTTTAATATGGTAGGACTCTTGACCATGTTATTTTGTACGTAGGGTAAGTATCCACATACAATAAGCGAGTAGGCTACATCTACAGTGAAGTAACTTAAAAGGTATAGTAAGTAGGTGAGGTACTTAGGGTAGCTTTCAAAGATTTCCCGATGACATGCGGGGCTGATTTGGATTGACAACTCGCTAGATCGTGGATGCCCCACCCGAGATCATCCCCATCCAAGTTTTATTTTGCCCTGTCACCGCCCACTATTACCAAACCTGGCTACTGCATGGCGGGATAGAGTCGTATCCGGATTGAAAGTTCCTGCTGATTTGCACACGCAAGGGAGATCATGTATAGAATCCTTCTAGAAGAATTTCTGCCTATTTTCCCGGATGCAACCATTTGCCCTATTATGATGTCATGCCCAGTCTGCCAAGCCTCAGATCTGAGGAACTAAGCAGCGAAAGCTTATTTAATGTGCTACAAGTATCACCCCTCTCAAACATTAGTTCACACTATTTAAGTAAGATCCACATTATCTTAGTTTCCAAAGCAGGGGTTCTAGTAGACAAGTTATTTAGACAGCATTGATCTTTCTCCAAAGAGGTAGGTAGGAGATCTTTGACTTGAAATTGACTAGAAAGAATTCCTAGCAGAAGATCTATCTATCTCTTATTAATTTGCTGATCCTGCCAATCGACTATGGAGTTTCTATAGAGTTTCTCTTAATAGTTGTAATTTACAATTTTTGGATAAGCGAAATGGAACAAATTCGCACAACAGCGACAGCAACCCTCGAATAACCCCACATCAGAGGATGTGAAACCAAAAGTAATTTTCTCCTAGTTAGCTGAAAGCTGCTGTGCTGGTGCTGTATGAAAGAGGCAAGCCTGGGCAATGCGTTCTGGCTACAGTAATAGGGGATTCAGGATTAATTGTTCTAGAAGATTAGTACATTTTGTGCTGTGCTGCCAGGCGCAGCCTCATTCTTTTTTGCAATGTTTCTTGGGTAGAGATAAGACCTTAACTACGCTTGGATATAGTAGCAAAAGCTTGAGACTATCCTACTTGGAAAACTGGTCTTGGGCCTCGGGTTAGGGGCAGACGTCCGCAAAAATTAGAGTAAGGTTTCACTGCGGAGCCGATACATGATACGACAAAGGTTGTGTCAGGACTTGAAGAGGTCTCTGTCAGATTTGTATTGATATTATTGTCAGTCGATCTCTTCTGGATGAGCGATTGACCCTCCTGGACCAGTAAATACTCAAAGTAGCAACTGGTCCGGCCGTAATTCTATTCTTGCTTTTTAAAAAGCCTACAAAAGTCAGATGGCTTCTAGATGCTTTATAGAGCACGTATCGCCTGCGGCTGCTTTTCCTAAGTACATACCTGGGCAGCTAACAGTTCACGCTTCTTCAGACATGCAGCTTGTGTGATATAAGCAATATTTTGTAGTTGCTTGCAGAACATGGTGAAGATCTATTTAGTTGATCGTGATGGCCTGCAAATAATGGTATATGCCAATGGTCTTTCTAATAGTAGAGTGGGACATGCTAATTGATCTGCTGAACATTAGCCTTATATTATATTCTAGATAGAAATCTTCCGAGCTTGTTGTTCGAAAATGGTGTTAGAAGAAAACCATAGTTACGACAAAAACCACAGTCTCCTCAAGGGCCAAGAAAAACCAATAATATCTTGCGCAAATAGCAGGCTCTGGACTTTGTATAGTATTTGTGCTTTTCAGTCCTGGTACCTAAGTACAAAAGCTGCCAATATGGTAAGATTTCGAAGTCTGTCTGTTTTTGCGACACGTAGGAAAAGACTTTCAGTAGAAAGGTTCAGATTCTCGAGAATTTGAGTCTATCTATTAGTCTATGACTATTAAGTTTGTCTATGCCAGTTCAAGAGTTGCTTTGAACAGTTGCTGGCAAGAGTGGGTTCAGCTTATCCGAGATAGTTCCTGATATTTCGGCCTACTAGAGGATGCTTGGCCCTCCAAAAGAAGTATGATAGACTTCCTGATAGTGAATATCACTGAACTGGAGTACCAAAATGCTAGCGTCCGATACAACAGGACCTTCCCGTGGCCGGAGTCAAGCTGTGGTTTGGCGGCAGTTGATGCTTTTGAAAGTATAACCATTTTAGGCGCATCCCTTAAACAGATACCTAGAATCTCGGCCTACTGCATTTATAGGATCGTTGGAGCAAGGACTCGTGATTTGAACTCGGCGATTTCATTAAATTTACAAAAGCTTTAACTAGTAGACCTAACTTATATTGAAAAGTACTTAGCACGGAGGAATGTAATAAGGTTGTCAGCCCTTGCTTCGATAGGATCTATTTCTTTTCGTCTAAGGATGTAGATAAGAAAGATTTGGACGAGTCAGGGGAATCTAATAAGGGGTAAATGAACAGTTACAGGAAAGCTTTTTGTCTATTAGCGACTTAAAGGACCTTGCCCCATTAGTGAGTGTTCTAGTCTGACGAGAGTTACTTGGACTCAATTCTTTAAGTCAAGAGAAGGTCCAGGACTCTCTTATCAAAGAGCCTTTCATGTAAGTAAGATCACGTCCCCATGGCACTTACCCATCCCAACGTATCACAAAGGGGTTCCACATACATAGCTGTATGAATTGAAAAAAATAAGAATAATTTTATTATTGCGATTATGTTATTACCGAACCTTCTATCTCCCTCCTTATATAACTAATACAGCTCCAAATGCGGTGAAAAAGGCGAACAATGTGTTGAAGGCTGTGCGAAGTGGTGATGCTGAGCTGGCCTGGACAGGCGTAGGCGAACTCTGTGATGTAGAGCCAGAGCCAGAGCCGGCGCCTGAGCCACCAGATCCTGAGCCAGTGCCTGAACCAGTGCCTGAGCCAGTGCCGGATCCAGAGCTACCGGATCCAGAGCTACCAGATCCAGAGCTACCAGATCCTGTGCCAGAGCCCGAGCCGGAGCCCGAGCCGGATCCAGAGCCAGCAGAACCTGAGCTACCAGATCCCGAGCTAGAACCTGAGCCGGAGCCAGAGCTGGATCCAGTGCCAGCAGAACCCGAGCTGCCAGAACCTGAGCCGGAGCCAGAGCTGGATCCAGTGCCAGCAGAACCCGAGCTGCCAGATCCTGAGCCAGAACTGGAGCTAGTGCCCGAGCCGGATCCAGAGCCGGCAGAACCTGAGCTACCAGATCCTGAGCCTGAACCAGAACTAGAGCTGCTAGAACTTGAGCCTCCAGTAGAAGAGGTAAGGGCAGGCTTAGTGAAGATCTCATTGACGCCACTAGCACAGCTTGAGCATGTCGAGCAGGTAGGGCAGACGCCTGATGAGACACCACATTGGCCAGTGCAGCCACAGCACACAATAGTTATAACACCTCCGTTACACTCAACAACCTCAACAACTACGTTAATATCAACAATTGTAGTACTGTTTTGGCTTGGGAGTACTCCGGCCGGGCAAGGTGTAAAAGATACAGAACCAGCTGGGGTTCCGATACGCTGAGCGCCCCACAAGCCATCAACCGGTGTAGCGGCGCAGGTAATAATATTGCATACGCCGTTTACAGGATTGAATAAAACAGACTCGCACCCAAGAACGTAATCGCAGGAGTCAATACACGACGCAAAACCAGCGGCTTCGGAGAAAAGATCCCGGCGCATCAGCATAGTGTTATCACGACGACGAGGGACAATACCCTCGCAGATAATCTCATAGGTATTGCCAAGGGGAGTAGTGAAATCATCCCCATTATCGTTCGGGCATATAGGGAACGGCGTGGCGCTCGCGCTACTGGATGCACTGCTAGATGTGCTGGATCCAGTCGCAGATGAAGCGGAAAAACCTGAGGCTGTTGAGCTAGTGGCTGATCCAGTGACTGACGAAGCGGAAGATCCTGAGGCTGACGTGCTAGAAGATGACCCAGTCACTGATGAAATCGAAGAACCCGAAGTTGCTGAGCTAGAAGCCGATCCAGTCACAGACAAAGATGAAGAGCCCGAGGTTGCTGAGCTAGAAGCCGATCCAGTCACGGACAAAGATGAACCTGAGGTTGCTGAGCTAGAAGCAGATCCTGTCACAGACAAAGATGAAGAGCCCGAGGTTGCTGAGCTAGAAGCCGATCCAGTCACGGACAAAGATGAGCCTGAGGTTGCTGAGCTAGAAGCAGATCCAGTCACAGACAAAGATGAAGAGCCCGAGGTTGCTGAGCTAGAAGCAGATCCAGTCACAGACAAAGATGAAGAGCCCGAGGTTGCTGAGCTGGAAGCTGACCCAGTCACAGACGAAGTGGAAGAGCTTGAAGTTACTGAGCTGGAAGATGACGGTGAACTTGAAGCTGAGGCACTAGAGGTTGTGGTGCTAGTGGTTGAGTTGCCGAATGGGGCGGAGATAGAAGAAGACGACGATGATGAAGACAAGCTGGAAGCCGTAGAGCTAGAGGCTGAGTTGCTAGAAATTGATGCCGAGCTAGAAGAAGATGAGCTAGAAGCTGTTGAGCTAGAAGCTGTAGAGTTAGAGGCCGAAGTACTAGAGGCTGAGCTAGAAGATGTCGTGCTGGAGGCTGAGCTAGTTGGCGGGCCCGTTGTGGAAGTTGAAGAAGTTGTTGTCGTTGTCGTGGTTTCAGCTTCACAAACATCGGTAGAGGATGCGGAAGAGGTCGTCGAACTTGAAGTGGAGTTTGAGGGGACGCAGGGTGTGAAGTTGCACCCTCCACCTGGGCCAGAGACGAAGGCGGCGGCAATTAACGAGCCACCCTTGACAATAATATTATGCACCTGTTCGAAATAGGTAGAGCACAGCGAAGTTGCAGGATCGAACGCTGCCACATTGCATATCCGGCTGCTTGCACAACTTCCGTAGCAGTCAGCTAAGGTACAGACGGGGAAAGTAGCCAAAAGCACGTCCGGGTCTTCGCCGCCGGAGGGCGGCAAGAAGATCGTGACTCCGCAGGATATATTGTAGTTGTTCCCGCAAGGCCCAGCAGCGACAGTGCCATCTATACCTGGGCAGGTGGACGCAGGTTGAGCGAGAGCAACATGAGGCAGCGCCAACAATGCCGCGAGGAGAGCGTAACTTTTCAGAGAGGGCGACATTGTCTTGGACAGATAGCCGGCGGGACAAATCGACACCAACGAGAGAGAGTGAGAGAATGAGCGGGCGAAGGGGAGAGAGTTAAGGTGAGGGTAACTGCCGCAGGGGCGGTCGCCGTGTTATTATACATACATACATACTGTTGCTCGGCGTCATGGCGCTGGAGCAAAGTTTGCTTGATTCGATCTTTGCTCGATTCAATATTTAGAAGTTCGTACGTGTTCTACTCTGCCCTGGTCTACACGGCCGAATGCGACTCGGCCGTGCGCCATTCGGCCGGACAATGGTGGTCGTGGGTCGTGGCAGGCCATCAGCTGAATGCTTTCTCAATAGGGGCTTGATATTGGGACTTGGCGTGGTCTCCCGATATGGCATCAAACTGTCCCGAGCTGGTGGCTGCTGTTGCGCCTGCGGGAGGGGCATCTCCTCTAGACCTCCGTTCCCCGGCTTTACCGTCAGACCGGCCCACTACCGGTTCCCCATGCCCAAAACGTCGACACAATACTACCTCAATACTTCTACAACTCGGTTGCTCAGCCTATGAGCTGGTTGCCCATCACACGAGGTTGCAGTGCTGTGAACCTGCACTGCAACTTCGTATGCGTGGTAGCACTGTACACCGCTGCTGGAAAGAATCTTCTGTCGGTGGACTGCTCTCGGCCATGCCATGGCGCAGCAATAAAAACGGCGAAAGATTCGGGCAAATTCGTACGGTTGTAAACGCATGTTCATACTATATAGGGGTTAAGGATACGTCATAGGGCTGTTCGACGGGCCTGACTTTGTACGAGAGAAAAATCGTACGATACGCGACTTTAACTAACTATTAATTACGCGATTCGGACCTGGCGAACACATCCCGAGGGCTGGCAGAGCAGCCTGGTAGCGAGCTGTCCGAATTTATTTGTCTCTGAGTGGCTGAACCGTTTTCGGAAGTGTTTCGAAGGGGTGAACTATAATTAGAAGCGATATTTCTCTCTCAATAAGCAATATTTTGACATTTATACTGCAAGAATATTCAACTCGCCGGGTTTGGAATGGAGAGACAAAGGACCCTACGGGAAATAATCTATGGATGTGATTTAGGTTTGCTGAGAAACTTCACCATCATGTCTCCTCTAGGGTTGTTATTAACAATTCTCAGGTCATAACTTCAACCTATTAGTCGCTGTTTGGATTATGTTGATGTAAGATATTATGCTAAAGAAAGTGCTCATACAGAGTTCTTTCGTAAACTGTCTTGCTACACAGCTGATGACCGAATTACGAATTGAAACTGAATGCCCGACATAGAACGCGACCTCCATGGCCATATCTTTATTGAGTTGTACCATCTCTCCTCTTCAGCCTTCGAATTTCTTGATGATGCTTCGAAGATAGGAGTTGTGCGAGCAGTGGTAAGAGAATCTAACTAAAACTATGTACCTTATGCTACTGTAGGGAAACTAGGAGCCTCTTAGAAATGCCGGTTTGGCTCGAAATCCAGAAAGCGTTCAGTGCAGAGCTCGATTTCACAGGGGACTGTACTATTGTTGAACAACAGTTACTGCCAAACAGAACTGAGGAACCTGACACTCAAATTCGGAGAATGAAATATATCTTTCATAAGGTTGGCAGTGATAGATTCTTAAATTCAATAGATAGGTCCTATGGGGTTTTAACTAAACTCTCAAATTGATGTCGCTGAATCGCTTAAGTAGTACATGATAGAGAAAGTGATCCTATTCGCCATCATACCCTCAACCATGCGCCCTATCGAAAGTGAAGCCTGAAAATATACCTTCAACACTCATTTAACTCACAAAATAACTTTATGAAATATCTTATCAACACTTATTTCATCAACCTCATCATCCCACCCTTCAATAATCCGCCTTGCTTTTGAGCAATGTTCCTCATCGACACCAAGCCATAAGATAATCCGAATAGAGAAGCTGGCTCGCTGGGTATCCCCGCCATATGGATGCTCCCAGTGGAGGTACTCAGCCACCCTCAGGATCGAAGCCGAGTGCGATGTTATTGATGATTGGTAGCGCGGGATGGGTGAGATCTCTGGTGCACAGGGCGGTCTTGAAGCCGTGAGGTGAAGAAGCTCTGATTGCAGGATGATGCACGCGGTATTATAGATGGCAATTGTAGTGGCGGTCAATGTGTCCCGGTAGGTATATACAAGAAAGGACGGGGGACTGGCCAGTTCATGTATATAATCATGTCCCCTCATGTTGTGGCTGGCAGTAGGCTGAGTAAGAACGCCATTAGCCCTCTCAAAATTCCAATACCAATTATACAACTTGTCTAAGAGGCTGTGTGCCTCCTTTTCCATATTTTCCTTGGCCTTCTCAGAGAGATTGCAAATGTTCGCCAGGGCTTCACCTATATTGTTACCGCGAGGGAGGCCTAACTGACGCGGAATCGACAAGAGGATGTCGATGAGAAAGTCGAAGGATATTTTAGGTTGCTCCTCAAACGGTATAGCACACCATTCTTGCGAATCGAGATTGGTCTGAGTGTTATGCAAGATGGAGTTGAATGCCTAGTGTGGTCAGTAAATGCGGAGAAACCGATTGCCTTTTACCTACTGCATAAGGCCGGAGTGACCGGAACATGGCATGCTCGTGGCCGGTGCGGCAGTTTGACGCACCGCGGAGTTCTAATAACTCGACTGCAGCAGTTATATGTTGGGCCCAGGCATCACCTGTGGTCCCTTTCATAGTCTCGAAATAGGAGAAGAGCATTGGAACGCAGATATCCTGGCTGTCTGGCAATGGTGGAGGATATACTCTGCTATGCATATTCCAAATACCTAGAGATGACCGATGGCTCTCTAGAGCAGCCAGATACCACCGGACAGCATCGACTTCGGCGCTTTTGTTGCGGCTAGCAACTGCATAGAAAATCAACGCCGCAGCCCTAATGCAGTATTTGACCGAGAGCATGCTTGTATTTGACAGGAAACTAGGTAGAGAAAAGATCCAGGACCTTGGTCTGTCTGGGTTCACGCCGATTCGCGAACTGGTGGTCAGTTCAACGAATTGTGATACAAAACATTGTTCAAAAAGCTCGGGGTCGTAAAGGGATTCGAGTCCAGTTAGTTGCAACTGCAGTCTTTGGGCGGTGCATTCAAGATCCATTTGGTACGTTGAATTCGACATAGTACTTTCATTATCTTCACTTAACTGATTCGAGGTGTTGGTGGATGATGGGCTGCTCGACTCGACCATATCGATATTTTTAGCCAGTGCAGCAACTAAATCATTATTTTTCTTCTGCCCTTTGCATTTTTTGGCCCTTGCAGTTGCTTTTCTGCTCGCTTTTGAAACCTTCTCGGTCATATCTAAGATGATAGGACCGTGTATTGGGCCCGAACAGAGTAGTCCAAAGCGGGCGCATTGCCTGCAGAGTTGGGAGCTCTCGTCACACTGGCGTATCTATTCAGCCTATGTCCATGATCGGGAAAGCTGAAGGGACAATGGACGCACCTTGACATGGCGCTCAATACACTGTCTGCAGCCTTTGCTGCGAGAGGGTCGGGGAGCCGTCGTCATAGTGCCGCGGGGTCCCACCTGCTTTGATGATGATGAGTAGTGCCTTAATATTGCCATCTGCTTACGAACTATTCACGAAATGCCCCATTTTCAGTTCTGACAAGATGATGTTTTTAGATGGGGGAACTTTCCGGACTGGAACGTCTAAAAGCCGTGCGGCTAGACTACGAGAACCCATCCAGTCGGAGCGGGCGATTATTGGCTGTGGCAAGGCGGGGGTACAGTCAACGAAGTTTAGCGCCGTAACTTTCAGTCACACTAGGAAGACAAATACCGTAGCAGGTCAAATAGAAGGAAATAAATACTAGATTTAGTTTTGCCACATTACTGATGCTTCCTATTTTAGTCTTTTCAAATTATCTAATAAACTTAATGCATTGTATCTTTCGCCTTTCCATAGAACAATATTTCAAAAGCGTTCTCTTGCTAACTCTTGGAGCGACCTAGTGTTTCATCCAACCTTCTCGCTCGCTCCTCGTTCTTGCAGATGTATTCTATCCCACAAGAACTTACAAGCTACCCTACCTGCCTGGCTTTCATGGCTGGAATGTAGGATATAATTCACCAACAGTCATGTATCTATATACATTCAGAATGAAGGTATTAAACCTCTTTCAAATCACAAATCTAGGATGGGCGTCAATTCCGACGCGACTACAATCTCTCCATCCTCAACCGATGCTGTGTTGCTATTCTACGGCAACTTTGAAAGTAGCCACTGATTGATCAACTCCTGGATATCCCCGTTATTTCTTTCAATGGCCATCATGTGGCCATTGCCATGAATGCCCTTTTCCGCCAGGTACACATGCTCTGCTGGAACACCAGCGTTGCGAAGGAACTGCACAGTCAAGTGGTCATACGTCGCATGGTAGGAAGCTTCGGCCGTAAAAACGACAATCGGGATTGACGCCAAGTTAACGAGTTGCCTTGCTGGCGACTTCTGACGAAATCCGCTGGCGCGCCCCTCCGCTTGTATTTGAGCCGTGTCATGCTCATATTCTAGTTGTATCGCGTCGGGGGACAGTGCAGGTGAGTATTGTAACGGAGTGGACGTGATTCCAAACGGATTAATTAGCTTGCCGACGATTTCGGGTCTCGCATTAAATGGAGGAAAGTTAGGACATTCGAACGGCGGACCATGCGGCTCCAGTGCCACAATGCCTATGATCAAGTCCGGGCATTCATCAGCAATGTGCCAGCCCAGAGGACCGGATTGTGAATGAGTGACCAAGTACGCCGGACCGGTCTTCGACAGTAGGGCCTTGGCTACATTTCGCATTAGTCTCTCGACTCTTTTGTAATCGGAGATATGGCCGACTTGGCTGGCATAGAAAGTATCAAAAAAAGGATCACCAACACGTCCCCTCCCAGGCCACTGTGTGTGAAATTTTGCTTGCGGCCAAGCATCTGGCGAAGGTGCTGTGAAAGAGGATTGTAATTCTTCCACCGAGTAGTGGGAAAGAGGGCCCAGATCAGCACTGTGGTAGCGTGACCGTCCTATCCCCGGTTGATCGACGACATAGCAATCCCATCCATGAGCAGCTTGAAGCGGTGCCAGCCCAGGTCGACCATCAGGAGTAATCTCAAAATGCGTCCCCGTCTGGGCTGCACCATGAATGAAAATGACTCCGGGCCGGTGATGTGCGGTCTGGCTGGAAGAGTAGTGACGAACGCACATCTGGCCGGTCATATGTGTACCGTGTTCATCGCGTATGTACTCTCCACCGACGTAGAAGATGTTGGGGTTATGGGCATTGTGTTGCTTTTGTGGCCGTGGCATGGCCATTGCCGCACTGGAGGTAATACTGCGAAGTGAGGTTACGCGTCAAGAAATAGAATTGAAGGACTCTACATTACATAGCCTTATACAGCCATTTGATATTGGTAATGCTGCTCAATCTCGTCACCATTTCCTATAGCTAACTTATCGTATTAGTAGGACGGATAGTCGGGAGCGATCAGCCCCATGAAAGCCCACGGACATACCATCGAGGGAATTACCTATTCCGGACCAAGACATACAATAGAGTTTAATAAGATAATTACAATCATACTGAATAATTGCGGGAAGCGGCTCTCAGGTATTGCTAGAAAGGGGAAGTCGAGCGAGAGTTGCAGGCTGGATACGCCACAGCGGGGGGCGGGTGGGGTCGTGATCTGGGGGTCTAATCCCAGCGTGGCAATGGCCGCGACGTAGAGATGTGATTGGCGGTTGCTTTACAACTCTCTCACCAGCCTTTGATAACAGCGGCGGTACACGACTAAAGAAAAAACTCTCGCGGTGCTGGCGGCTTCAAGGAAGGAAGTGTTACCGACATGATCCGGAGTTAACGGCGAGTTTTGATTTTAAGCATCGCAAAGGAAATACAGTTCTGCCGACGTTGGACTTCCTCCGCATAAATGTACCGAACAACTCGCGGAGTCAATGAGTTCATTACTATATTAGAGAACTCGTTGGTCCTCTTTATGAGCGATCCTTTCTTGCTCAACTCATCAGCAATCTTTTCCTTTTCAACGTAGCTGACAGCAAAATAATATACCTCTAAAATGCCGAACGCCCTTTCGATGCGGCCTCCGGAGACCTTCCGTGATAAAGAGGCCGAACTTTCTATGCGCATCAAAGATCCTTTTACTGTAGTTTTGGTCGGTGATCTCATTCAGGTAGTGCCGTTCTCGGCCCGCCAAGATCCTGATATCCAAGCTCTTCTGTCGTTGATGCAGGATGCCGACATCACTCTCGCCAACAACGAGAATAAGGTCGTTGATAGACTCACCTTCCGTGGGCCGATTTCTCATATGGAGGCTCCCGCGGAAGTTGCTGATGATTGGGCCAATATGGGCATTGCAATGGTATCGATGGCCAACAATCACACTTTCGACAATGGTGACGCTGGCTTAGTTCAAAATTTGGAGCAGTTGAAGCGGGTGGGAATCGAATACGTTGGAACCGATTATAACCTTGTAGAGGCAAGACTTGCTCGTTTCCGCACAACACCAAAAGGCACGGTTGGCTTTATCGGCGCATACTCAGAAACAGGCGATTATTCACAATTATATGGATTGCCTAAGGGCGATCCGATAATCGTAACTCCGGAGCAACTTCAGCAGTTGAAGGCAATGCGAGACTCTCTCTTTGCTCGAGCCAACGAAGTTCCCAATCCAATCGACCACAATCACAATGAGCCTGAAGGTAGTGTGCTGCTATTCGGGCGAACCTTTCATCTTGCCGACGCCTTGGACGTTGTCACAGGGGAGGCTGCTTCGATTAAGAAGCGCCTAGAGCATCATCTGAACTCGAAAGGGGAAATAACATACAAGAATAATACCTTGGGCCTTGAGGTATATCAAGGGGTAACAGGGTTACAGATGGCGGAGCTACGTAAGATTGCCGGCGATAAAGGCACAGGCTCTGTCCTCCACGCATTTGACGCTCACTTCAAAGTGACGGACGGCCCAGGCGAATTGACATATGAAATGCATGAAGAAGATGAGCGACAGATCTTACGTGAGGTTCGATCCGGTAAACAGTCCTCCGATATTTTAGTGTTCACCATTCATTGGCACCAAAACCGCTTTACTTTCCAGAAGTATTCGTTCGATCACTACCCGCCCGACTACCAGATCAAATTCGCTCATGAAGTCATTGATAACGGTGCCGATCTCTTTTTTGCCCACGGCGTACACACTCTCAAGGGAGTTGAGATCTACAAAGGAAAACCAATCTTCTATGGCGTGAACAACTTCGTTTTCCAAAACCAGAGATTCCGCTCATGGCGCGATGACGCCGACAAACGAGGTCTGGTGCCGTCGACAGGGCCGATTGTGGGCGATGCAGAGAGCAACGAGTCTCGCTGGGCATGGCTACAGAAGCCAGAAAATTTTGAGGCCATTCTGGGAAGTACTCGGTACGTGGGTGGAAAATTGGTTGAAGTGTTGATCTATCCGGTAGACTTGGGAGTGAATCGCCCAAGTTCCGAAATGGGGACTCCACGAAGACCGACTCCTGAACGTGCCCAAAGAATTCTCGAGAAAGTAGCTGAGTATTCTCAGCCATTCAACACGAAGATCGCAATTGAGAATGGCGTCGGAATCATCACTATCCACCCGGAATGATAGAATCGAGAGATTATGTCTTCATAGAAAGAATTTTGCATACTCTGGGTGTCTAGGAGAATTTTCCTATTAGCTACCTACATAAAACAAAATCTTACATATATTTGCTTCTATCTTCTATTGTATAGAGTCTGTAGTTTATATATGTGGTGCTTTCAGAAATTCAAACGACGTATTGGAACACGTTTAATATACGGAATAGGACTACCTGAGGTAGGTATTATTTCTCACCTCAAATGATTATCCTGTATGCCAATCAGTATCCAGTAACTCTAATCATTAAGGTACAATTTTTTGTTCTGATTTTCTAACTTTCATGTAGAAAAAACGTTCTTTCAGATTGACCCGCAGAAATATCATGAGATAGTAACCTAAGCATCACAGATATCACTTGCTGCGGAAAGATCAAGGTACAACAAAAATTCGAGTATTAGTAATTGGCTAATTAGATCTATTTCTCAATTTGACCAGCCTTGCTAGGTCTCATTCAGCTCCACCCATCAGGAAATGCGCAACCTGCTCATAAACCGAAAACACAATCCCACCACTCAACACCAACCTCCCAAGCCTCATCGTACTCCCCTTCCAATACCCCCTCACCCCATAATCCGCCCAAACACTCTTCACCGCCTCCCCAAATGACGCCCCCCGCACGCTCTGTGAACGCGTCTTGATCACGTCAAAGGGCTGCGTCGCATACACCGTGATCGTCCCCGCCGCTGCGCCCAGACAGAACGTCGTGATCGCATTGCTACTTGGAACAAACTTATCGTGGGTTCGGGCGTATTCTCTCAAGATGTTGTATGACCCCATGCGAACCCCTGATGTAGCGCACTGTTTGAGTGTCGTGGACAGCGCGCCGCGGTAGAGCTCCCTGAGGCCGGATGGCTGGCTGATTAGATATCGGACGGCGTGCATGCCGGAATGGAACTTTTTGGCTCCTCCTCCTCTTTCGGCGTCGTCGATTCTGTATATGTGGAAGGCGGATGTTAAATCTTTGCTTTTTTCTGGCTAGTTTTCGCGTGCAAAAATAGATAGGGAGGGGCGCTATTCGGGGTTCTCTCTCACTTACAGTGCAGTCTTGATTCGTTCGGTGGGTGTTACGACGAGAAGACTCTCTATGGTCCCTGCTACCATCCCAGCGAGGATACCTCTGCTCGTTGAGAGTATGCCATTGTCGTCAGATAATGCGTTTCTGATGCTGTCGAATGCCATGAAGCGGACCGCGCCTTTTGCAGTGGTGCCCTTTGAAATACAAATCCGTACGTATTAGCCTACGTCCAAGTATCATCCTTTCAATTTGATTGATTTTTTTCAACCTTTTAACTTACGACTATCAGAGTCGAACAGCCGGTGTACAGCGCACTCAGCCCTTCATATTTGGCTACTCGATAGACGAGCAAAAGTGGGTTTCTGGGAATACTGACTGTCCCTTGGTGAGATTGAAGCTGTGATCTTGTTTTGACGAACTCAAGAGGATACTTATTAAGAATACCGAATATTAGCTTTTGATTTTTTCTTCCGGCGTTGTTCAAACCATCAACTCGGGTCATACCGTCACAGAAGCTTCCACCGCTCCAGCAGTTCCTCCGGCAATTAGAGATACGAGAGAAGGAATCGATTTAGCGGCGATCTGACCAAGTGTTAGTGTCAGATTATACAATTTTGTTTTGTTAGAACTTGAAATAGGTACCGTTGTAGATGACAATTCCTCGATCACTTTGGGGTGAAGATTTGCGGCCATGTTGAGAGTATGCCGATTAGACTCTACTTCATGAGAAGATTTACTGCTTATAATATTTCTACTCTTCCTAGGAGCATTGATATCATCTCAATTAGTATTTTCATCTTGCCCCTATCAATCTTTGCGGATTCTTCCGATATGACCACTCCCGATATTTGGTTTCTTCGGTATGTTATGTCGCCTAATGAAAACTACTAACTGCAGCACTGTTCTTTGAGGCATAACTTTGAAATATCTTTTCCCAGGACTCAGCATCACGACCCGCTCCGGGACATTTTCCCGAAATGGACGAGAGAGCTGAGATTACTAGAGCATCATGACTACTTCTGTAATCTAAATCGGAAAGATTCGTAATGGGAAACCGGCAATGTTTTGAGAAAAGTTTCGAGGTAAGTCATCTACTGGTATAGTACGAAATCATGACTGTCAGGTCCCAGGGCCTGGATCCACATATTTCTCTCTTGGTATCACGTGGCGTTCCGAAAGAGGAAATCTTCACGACGTCTGCATAAGCTTCACCAGGTGTATGAGGTATTCCCGAAATTCTACAAGCCCTCTGGCTCTAGAGTCGTGCGGGGTCGTGCGGGGAGCATGGGATCTCCACACTTGAGAAGGCGAATTTCTAAGGTCACAGATGCTCAATCGGGAAAAGTAGATTTCGGAGATAACACTCCAGAAGACGCGCTATCACATCTTTTCGCAAACAGATTTACTCTATGGCCATCAGACATCTATAAAGTCAAGACATGTTGCACCCTACAAGATCGATATATCATTTTTTTGCTAGATAATTCTAGCCTGGCCCAACCCTTGATTCCTACTACTCAAACCCATCTAGCCTCCCTCTTAACGGCACCTTGAAATGGCCACAGATATGGAGAAGACTACCGAAGCTATGGTGGAGCTCTCTCAGATTGATAACCAACGTTCTGACACCAAAGAGGTCTCCGGCTTCATCTATGAAGACCCCAAGACAGCACCAAAGAAATCTGCCTTGGAGCGCAGGCTTGTCATGAAAGTGGATATCTTGATCGTGGGTTTAACTTCACTGATTTTCCTCGTAAATCAATGGGTCAGTAACAGCAAACATATTACGTTCAATTGGTTTCGAATTGACAAAACCTAGGACCGTGGTAACATTGGGAACGCACGAGTCATGGGCTTTCAGAAAGCCCTAAACATCAGCAACGCCCAGTTCTATAACGCCATCTCTCTTTATTGTATAATTTCCTTTACTCTTCCTTTTTATTCCGTAGTACTGACCCGATCTAGATGTCGGTTATGTTATATGTATACTACCAGCCAACCTGTCGGTCCGTTTTTTCAAACCGCATCGACAACTTGGTGGATGTGTAATTCTCTTTGCAACTTTATCTTGCTGTATGGCAGCGGCCAAAAACGCTGGCGAAGTTCTAGCACTACGAATCATCTTCGGATTTGCCTCCACTTTTCTTCAAGCGTTGACATTATACACTAGTATGTGGTACAAGCGAAATGAATTGGCAACTCGAACTGGTACGCCTGTCCCAGCTCATTCCAAGTATTGTAGACGGTTAACTAAAGTGATAAAGGCATCTTCTACTCAGCAGCCACTATTGCTGGTGGATTCAGTGGTCTTGTCGCATATGCCATCCAATTAAATCTAAACGGCGCCCTCGGTCTGTCAGACTGGCAGTGGCTCTACATCATCGAAGGATGTGCTGGTATCTTTGTCGGGATCTTGTGCTGGATTCTCCTGCCTCCAGCTCCAGATCAGATCAAGGACAAGAAGCACTGGATATTTAGCGAGGCTGAAATCGATCTAGCCATCGCCCGCATGAAGACATACAATGTTGAGGGTGCGAGCATTCAACCGAAGCAGATCTGGATTGCGGCAAAGGACCCTAAAACCATAGCATTCGCGATGCTGAATGCGGGAGTCTCACTGGCTCTAGCTTCCATCAGTGCATTCCTGCCGACATTCATCTCTCAATTTGGGTACTCGTCAGGTAAGTACCACAAAGCAGGTGCCGCTGGATGTTGTATGCTCTGCTAATTTGGCTCTCCAAAGTCCGAACGCAGCTCTTTTCTGTCATTCCGTACGCCTGCGCCTTCGTTACCCTAATTGTAGTGAATATCGCATCTGATAGATTGAACGTGAAAGGCCCCATCCTCATGGGTATCCTGGTCATATCTTGCATCGGATACATCATTCTAATAGCAGTCCACAATGTCAAAGTTAAGATATTCGCTACCTGTCTGATTACAATGGGCACCTTCCCAGCTGTCACTCTCATGGGAGCCTGGATAGCCATTAACACCGGTGGTTTCACCAAGCGCGCGTCGACCTGGGGTTTCGCAGAGATCGTCGGACAGTGTTTTGCCATTATGGGCTCACATATCTACACCGATCCACCGCAGTATATTCAGGGTCATTCTATTGTGCTGGCCTTTCAGGTACTCGCGTTAGTTGCGACTGTCTCGTGCTGGTTATGGATGCGCCATCTCAATAAACAAAAGGATGAGGAAGCAAGTCAGCATGCAGGCGCCGGTACGACAGACCTAAATCTACACACTACACTGGAGGAAGTTCAAGACTACCACCCATCTTTCCGATATGTTTTGTAAACTATAAAACCAAAGAATCTATACTATACATGTCGCGAATGCTGTCACGAATGCTATCATGAACCCACGTGATGCGGCTCACAGTAACTACAGGTTCAACTATAGTTCAGCTATAGAAGAGATTATTATCTACATAAATCACCATCTCGCCGTCGCTTCCTAAGTTGCCTGATCCACCCTGAATCCAGTATTAGTTCGATATGTAGTGCCTCAGGCACCATCATTCGATTTGTGAATATAGCTCCACGCCTTACTAGCTGGTCGGTATCTAATATATCTGTACGGGACCTATTAGATAAACAGCATAATTTATTTGTTATGAGCTTACTACATGCAGCAGTGTTTCAAGATTCACGCCTCGAGCATTAAGATCCACGTGCTTATTTCTACACACTCGATTTTCGGCTATCAGAACGGAGTGAAAAGCGACAATCAAGCTCATAATTCAGCAGGATAAAAAGCTAGATACGGTAATTCCTCACACATACGACCACAGACTGAGGAGAACTGGGCATCCCGTCCGCTCTGCCATACATAAGCCTCAGATCGGTAGATTAGTAGTTGGGTGGGTGACCACCAGCGAATACCTACTGTTGTATGTTTTTTTATTTTTTTTATTTAATTTTTTGCACATCGATTCTTCATGACTATCTTTGCCTCGAGAAATATCAAGGAAATATATAGGATTGTTTTTTATTCTAATTGTACTCTGTATATCGGAAGAAGTAAAAAATATCGTCTTTCACGGCACTGCATTTTGTCAAGCCTAGTTCTGGTTCTACGAGATACATGTGTTAACAAAGCTAATCCTGCCACCTACGACCATGGAGAGGAAATTGGGGCTATTTCTATTTATTAAGCATAAACATGCTTCAAACCTTTGGAAATAAACTGCAAAAAAAATGTGACTTCTATGGAATCTAAATCATAGGTAACAAGTTCTATGAGGAGACCACTCAAAGATGGTAGATGGGCCTAATCTTCTCTCTCTAAACCTGGTTCTCAGTCACTGAATTGGAAGCTTTATATTGCAGATCATAAAGGTTAGGTTTTGACTCGATTTTCAGCTCAACTGGGTCAACCCCAGATTCAAGAACAGATTTCTTGATATGGAGATTCGAATTAGAATCTCCATTATTTCGTTGAGAAATAACTCACCACTTGTCTCCACATTCCACATTCTACAGCAGTTGTATTTTGTGTCAAAATGGTGTTATCTTAATAAGTTTTGTTACCGAGCATATTCTATGGTAGTGCAATATTTGAGAACCTTGGTATAGCCGGTAACTTTGACATTATAGAATTGTGCAACAGCCTGTGCATGCCATAACAAGAGATAGCAAATCAATTCCAGCTTTAAATATCTTGTAATTATCATTCCGCAGCTACTTTTTCAGCTTTGAAGATATTGCAGCCGGAGGAACGTAGACGCGTGGACGCGTTCATATTCACTAGCTACCGCCTACGGCCTCCGACCTCCGACTTCCGCTTTCCACGTGTTTTACTCAACTTTATAGTTCGAAATAAGGACTCTTTCTTCAACAATAAAAACTTCAGCCTTATGGCCGAATGGTTGTTGCTAACAACAACATACAATGTTAAAAGCGCACAGTCGGTTCCTGGCATACAGAGCAACATACTACTGGGTATAATCGCTTGAGTTGCAATGGGGAGATTGCATCGGAGACGCCTCAAGCGCCCTTTGGTCGCTATGTTTGGATGGAGAAGGACTACTGGAAGATCGAGGTGGGGTGGCGGGTTTCAACGATACTATGTATCAAATCTACCTCGGGACTAGAAAACCTCCCCTTGGCCGGGGGCTTCGATCTTCTGCGCCCCTTTTTTTTTGCTCTTTTTTGTGGCGAGATTAAGCGAGAATTTTGAATTATATTTGTGTGATTGTGAACGTGAGCACAACAAGTACTTCGTTTCTCAATAAAAGTGAATTTGGATATCAAAATATCAAGTCACGTGCCGAAAACGCATAGATATTTTTGGGGCCACACAAGAAACTCCAAGTGATACGGCTAAAGATAAAACAATACAAAAACAATATAAGACAAAGAAGTGGTAGTGTAAAGAGAATCAAGTCCCCTCTCTTGAATTACTGCTACACAAGCATTAAATCTCTAGAGGACGAGGAGCTTGTCTTGGAGAACTTTCTTTGACTTGGAGGAAAACTTTTGGATTGTGTGTCTTTCAAGAAGTAACTCTGTGCGAGTCCTGCAATTGATTGGTTAGTTGCATCGTATGTAACGTTTTTTGGTTTAGGAATGTGGTGGAAGCGGACTGAGATGGAATCTTTTTGGACTGCGGCAACGGCGTAGTAGTCGGCATCGACTCCTTCAAGGACTTGAACCTAGACCTAGATTCATAATTTCAAATGCTAAGATCTTGAGATCAACATACCTCACGCATAGCTTGCAAGGGGGGTTATATCTTAGGGTTAACGACAAATACATGCCCCCGGGTGACCTCGTCAGAGAACTGACGTCTGGTTTTGGTGATGGTTGAAGACAAAGTCGGTTAGGTGGAAGCGGCTAAAAATTCGCGAGTTAACCTTACTTGTTAGAGCCGGGAGCACGGGCGGGCTAGAGGCAGTGCGGGACGCGCTAAGGCATAAATATAAAGGAAGTCCTTTGGAGCCTCTGAGATCTCACCTCATGAAAATCAGCAGTTCTACCATAAGAGTTACACTGCCGGCTGCTGACCTGCGCCAGAGTTCACAACATGAGCGTCGCAGATATGTCGAATACAAGAACGAATCACCCCATCGATTCCTTCAGCATCGGGACCCTACTAAGGATATATTCGATCCAACATCCAACATTACATTACATTACATTTCAGGGGTAATGACAGTGGGTTTTCGGGGCTCGGGCACACGGGCGGTGCGTACCACACCCTCACCCTGCTAAAATAAAATACTGTCGTTACTGCCTAATCCTACGCATCTTCTTCTTACATCGCTCAGTTGGCGTCACTTTGCATCACTTCATGTTAGAATCCTTATCACACTGGGGCAGCTGTCATCGACAAACAGGTAGGTGAGAACTCTGTTCTTGAAATCCGCGGCGTCGCGTTTGGTAAGGTGGACATGTATCCTCAGCAGCCCTGGACCGCCGAGGGCTGGTCCCGTTGGCTTAAGTTCCCCAGCTTGCCATCTAACGAGCGTCTCCGCCTCGACTTCTCTGCTCCCCAAGGCCATCTCTCAGACGATATGCGCGTGGAGGTGTTTCTGCAGGGTCTTTTATTATTTGGGCCGCCAGCTCTCATCCTCATTTGTGCTCCTGTCCGGATATTTCAGCTATACCATGCAAAGCTCGTGACAGTGCCGAATTACAGAGGGCTTGTCAAAGCTGTGCGTCAAGAAAATCGACTCAAAACTGTGCAAGTACTGATACTAGTTTAGTTTCTTTCTGCTACTCTCTTTGCTTTGCAGCTGGCCTACAATGTCCCTGCGATCGCCGGATCAACCATCACCTTGCTGTTAGTCGCACGACTGCTGTCTCTGGTTACATGTGCTATATTCGGCGTGCTTTCTATCTCCGAACATGGCCGCTCTGTTATACCATCCACTCTCTTAACCGTTTACCTAGTCTTCTCAGCCTTTTCCGATGTTATCCAACTCGGCCTCCTGTATGTGGAGAGGAATCTATGCAGCTATTCGGCACTCTCATTTGCCATTTTCATAGCCAGATTTGCTCTCCTGGTTTTGGGAGTACAGAACAAAACGACCATTCTGCGTGAACCCTACCAGCATCTAGCCCCCGAGGAGAGAGCTGGATTCTTTGGCACTGCTTTCTTCTGGTGGGTCAACAGTTTCATCGCTCTCGGCTACTCCAAGATCCTGTCCGTCCAAGACATGCCGCCATTACCATCGTTTCTTGACACCATGAAGATGAGAGAGGCCATGCAGAAAACTTGGGATAAGAGAAGTAGCCATTGCCCACCACCTGCCCTCACCTCGTCTCGCTGGTATTGTTCCACGTCACTGACCGAGAACTGCAGAAAGGCCTGAGCATCGATTCACTTTACTATTGACACAGTTCAGGCTCCTGTGGCGTCCAAACCTCCAGGCTGTTGTTCCCCGTGCCCTCCTTACGATCTTTCGGTATTGTCAACCTCTTCTTAATACCCGAACTATTGCTTATGTGAGCAATGACCTGCCGCCACTGGAGAACAGGAATGAAGCTTTTCGCTTAATCCTATTCACCTTCATCATCTACACAGGCATGGCCGTACGTCCCAAGCCCCGCGCTGCAATAGAATCTAGTATACTGATACAAATGCCAAGATCGCGAAAGGGATGTACGATATTCGCCTCCATCGCCTCAATGTTATGAGCCACATGACCATTATTGGTCTCATACACAATCGCTGCTTGACGATCATGGACGGAGTCTTCGACGAATCGGCGGCCGTGACATTAATGAGTAATGACGCGGAGCAAATCATGTTCACTGCTGATCTATTTCACGAATTATGGTCCCAAACATTCGAGCTTTGCATTGGCATGTATCTTCTAGCTACGGAACTCGGCTGGGTTTGCATCGTTCCTCTCATAATAGTCGTCTGTACGTTTTCACAGAGACATCACCCTTCTTCTCTCAACTTTGGGTTATCTTTGGAGCTTTCTAATTCATCTTAGTCACTTCTCAGGGCTGTAAGTTTGTCACTGCACACATTGCGGACCGGCAAAAGGCTGTCAGTATGGCAACCCAGACGCGCATCTCGATAACCAAAGCCATTCTTGACTCTATCAAGAACATCAAGATGATGGGCCTAATCGACAAGATGGAAGCCAAAATTGGGGCTGTGCGGGACCATGAGATTAAAATGTATATTGATTTAAACCGGCTCTTTGTGGCGTTCAACGCAAGCGGTGAGCTGCTCTTCCCTAACATGCTATGTTTGGTATTGCCCCCGTTTGAAAGCTGACGCAGTGGTGTCTGGCAGCTACGATGCTTACTATCCTTAGTCCTGCTGTGACTCTCATCATTTACGCCATCGAGGCCGAACTGCGTGGCGCTAAGTCCATCGACGTGAACGTAGCATTTACTTCGCTTGCTATTATTGGCATGGTCACCAGCCCCGCCAACACTGTTCTCGTCATGATGGCCCATTTTGCATCCGCCACTGCTTCATTCGACCGTATACAGACATATCTCACTAGTCCGGATCGGAAAGACAAGCGGGAGATTATCGAGAAGAAGTACGCAAACGGTTCCAGCAGCCATATTAATGGCAATAATTCTAGCAACTCCTTATACGGCTCGCGTAGATCAACAGCTCCGGTTGATGGCAGTGATATTGACGACATCGCCATTTCCATTAGTGATGCGACCATACGCCCGGCCTCAATGGTCGATCCCGTCTTGCACAAAATCAATACAATCATGAAGAAGGGCTCTTTGATCATATGTTCAGGAGCAGTGGGCACGGGCAAGACCACTCTCGCTAAGGCTCTTCTCGGAGACCTCCCACCAGACACTGGCACGGTTAAGACTGCCTTTGGGTTAATCGCGTACTGTTCGCAAACAGCTTGGCTAACCAATGGGACGGTCAAGGATATCATCCGAGGTCCCTTGAGGGATGATAGCGAGGTCGACCAAGCCTGGTACAAGCGGGTCGTGCAAGTATGCGATCTTGATACAGATCTGCATCAGCTTCCAGATAGCGATCAGACTGTCATTGGCAGCCGCGGAATCACACTTTCAGGTGGACAGAAGCATCGCGTTGTAAGAAATTACCTCTCAGACCTTGAGAGAGCAGCCCACCATGAGGTTATTCCGAGATACTCCAGAAACTAACAAACTTTCTGACACAGGCTCTGGCGCGTGCGGTGTATGCACACCAGAACATGGTCATCCTCGATGATGTCCTCAGCGCACTCGATACGACGACCGAAAATCACATTATCGATAATCTCATCGGACCCAAAGGCTTATTCAAAGAACTCGGTATCACGGTTCTACTAGTCACCCACGCCAGTATGTGATCGTTTTACTACTACTAGCTTGTCCGTCCGGACGTATTTAGCTGACAGGCTTGCAGTGCATCATCTGCCCCTGGCAGACCAAATCCTCGTTCTTAATGAGGATGGAAATATCGCAGAGCAGGGGTCCTGGGATGACCTCCGAACCAAGGCCGGTTACATCAGTCAGGTAGTATTGGGAGAGAAGCATAAGCATTTAGAGAGGCTACAGTGCAGCAGCGACTTCAAAGACAAGATTTGGAGTCCCGCGGCCAAAAAGCCAGAGCAAAATTTGGAAGATCTAACTAGGAAAACAGGAGACATTACGCTCTATAGTATGAATAGATCACTTCACCCTAAAGAAAGTATCGCTCACAGTTCTGCAGGATATTATTTCGGAGCCATCGGCTCGTACAGGGTGGTTTTGCTTCTGGCCTCGGTTATGAGCTACTCTTTGTTTCTGGGCCCCACTGGCTGCGGTGTTGGGCTGAGGGAGGCGGTCAGAACACGCGGCACTACTCGGGCATTTACTTTCTACTGGCATTGGGCGCATTCGTCTCGATCACGATGATGATTGCAAATGTCTTCCTCGTTATCGCCCCCCAATCAGGCAGAACTTTGCATGCTCGACTCCTCCGTACGGTCATGGCAGCTCCTCATTCCTACTTCACCATGACTGACACAGGTACCACATTGAACCGATTCAGCGCAGACATCCTGATGATTGATCGCAGGCTCCCCCCCTCTCTACTACAGGTCGGCCAGTGCCTCTTCACACTGCTCTCCCAGGCCATTCTGCTGGCCGTCGTGCAACCCCTTATGGTCCTCACCCTGCCCTTCACCTTTCTCATTGTCTACTTAATACAGAAGTTCTACTTGGCAACGTCACGTCAGCTTCGGTTCCTTGATCTCGAGACCAAAGCGCTAGTCAATGCCAGCTTCCTCGAGACGCTGGAAGGAATTGCTACCATACGGGCATTCGGGTGGCAGCGCCCATTCATTAACGACAATGCCAAAAAGCTCGATCTGTCTCTGCGCCCGTGGTACTTAATGATGTGCCTCCAGCGGTGGCTCAACGTTGTTATGGATCTAATTGTGCTCGGCATTGCGATGCTCGTCATCTCGCTCGCCGTGACCTTCAAGGGCACGACAACCGGCGGTCAGATTGGCATTGCGCTTAACGTCGTTCTGCAGGCCAACATGTTTCTGCTCCGTCTCGTCGAGGCCTGGACTACCATGGAGACATCCCTGGGCGCCATATCGCGTCTCCGTGCTTTCGAGAGGGATGTCAGCCAGAGGATAAGCCGGGCGAGGACCATCAGCCGATTGACGAATGGCCTGCTCGAGGCGCCAGTATGTATATATCTCCAGCCGTTTTCCGCAAAATCCCAGGAGTTTTCGTCTCATAAGACATATCTTATGTGTAGAGCTCTCACGATTGTGTCTCGGCTCCTGCTTTTCAAAAAATAAAATCACTGCTAATTATGTTGGAGTCCACTTCGACAACATGTCAGCTGCGTACAGCCCTGCTACGCTCACCCTCAAGGGTGTGACAGTTTCTATCGAGCCAGGTAAGAAGGTAGGTATCTGTGGACGCACAGGCAGCGGTAAGTCTTCTCAGCTCCTCAGCTTACTGCGCCTCGTCGAGATTGAGGCGGGCACCATCTGGATCGACAATTTAGACTTGCAGACTCTCTCACGGAACTCCATCCGGTCCCGGATCATCACCGTACCGCAGGACCCGATGTTGGTTATGACTGATACAGTGCGGCAGAATCTTGACATTGCCGGCTCAGCCATCTCAGACGAGGACATCATCCGTGCTTTGAAGAAGGTGAAACTGTGGTCCGTCGTCCAGTCGCGAACGAGTGGCGCTGAAATTGCCGGCAGGCAAGCGCAAGATCTCGATACCACCATAAGCAGTAGTAGCAACGTAATATCCTTTTCTGCAACTGAGGTTCCGAGCCAGCAATTTCAAGATTCTGCCGGCTTAAATGTTGTCATGAAGTTTTTGCCTTTGTCACAAGGTCAGCAGCAGCTGTTCTCGCTCGCTCGCGCTATCCTCATGCGTCCAACTCGTGGTAAAGTTGTACTCCTCGACGAGGCCACGAGCAATGTCGATGGGGAGACAGACAAACTGATGCAGCGGCTAATCCGGGAGGAGTTCAAGGAGCACACTATCCTGACTGTTGCCCATAGGCTGGATACAATTATGGACAGTGATGTTGTCTTGGTGCTAGACGCTGGCAGGCTGGTTGAGGTCGGATCTCCGCTCCAGCTGGCGGAAAGGGAGACTGGCATATTTAGAACGCTCTATATGGCGCAGTGATGGCGTAATTTCCACACTGGCTCGCAGATGCCGTGCTGCATCGCCTATAGCTCAATAGATAGTAATCAAGGAAATGGACTACGGTCAACTTGATAGGCGACTTGGCAGGAGAGCAATTCTGTCCACCCTCGAGTGAACCATCTACTTGCTGAAAAGGCTAACTCCCTTGTCTTCCTAGAGAGCTGATAGTTTTCGTCAAATTAGGATGCTGAAATGTCAGACAAGTACACATAACATTTCGTTGCCTTGAGGTACCATTTTAACATAGAGTTGATGGCTTCTTGGAGCTCGGTACTATTTGTCTCATTCAATGCAACATTTGTCTACCTAAAAATATTGCAAGCCATCGTGTCTAGCTTGTTCTCCGCAGAACAGGATCTTCCCATAGCCAGCCTTGCTTTTACTGCTGCGATCTACCAGGTCTCTACATGTGACCCCTCGGCCATTGCTCCTCGTGTATGCGAAAGTATAGCATACGGGAGTTTAGCTTCGCCAAAGTGTTCGGTCAGGCTGAGCTAGGCTAAGGAAAAATAGAGCAGCCCCTTTTCACGACGTGACATGTCCCTACTCCATATATCATACGAGATGGTGGATAACTAATAGAAGTTCGTATAGAAGAAGTCAAATGAGGGAAAGTTTCAATTTGTAGTCGGTTTCGACTGTTCTAATAACTTGACCAGTAGGATGAACTAGAAAAGGACGGAGCCAATAAGAGAGGGCATGGGGGACGTGGACAGGAACGAACACAGACAGTCCTAAAAATAGTTACTATAAAATAGCTGCAACGCCAGAACCGATGTTTGTAAGAAAGGCTTCGACGAAGACCGCCGTCACAAGAATCAACTCTATAAGTAGAAAAACATAGCAATTTGCACGAAATGGAACGTAGAGGTTATAAATTGGGTTTCTATAGGCACTTTTTAAGCAATGGCTAGTAGACCAGTCATTATTATTATTTTATAAGTAGCTTAACTGAACACTATGATCTCTATCGGGTATTATTTTGCGAATAAGATAGGAGTAGGGGGGCATAGCCTCAGAAAAAGCTCGCTGATCCAATAGCGGTTTCCAAGAAATCCGTAGTGTGTTACACGGCATTCAAAAAACAAATAAATTGAGGCACAGTGTCATCTACTGCTTGTGCCTTTTTTAGTCCTTTAACTCCCTGACTGGCACTGGTTTTCTCTGCAGCTCCCACGAATGTCCTTCATATTCGATTTCTGTTCAAGTCCAGGTCTTTCCAAACCCCATTATCCGGCAGCATTACAACGAACTTTTCCACAACTTGCCGCAGGAAATCAAACAATTCGCTAGTCACAATGTTTGAGGAAGGAAGATACGAATCTTTGTCACAATCGAAGCCTTTTCTCAAAACATTAAACTTGCATCGAAGCCATCTGTCGGCGTGGTGGATACAGGGATGGATATTGGAGATTCTTTCTATGACAGCGAGTTTTGGCTGTATGGCAGGCACCATCATTATACTGTCCCGTGTCCAAAACAAACCTTCAACTACCTGGACATTCTACTTCGGCATCACCAGTACTGTCGCCTTTCTTACAACTGCAGCAAAAGCATCTCTTATAGCGGCAGTCGCATCTTGTCTCGGACAATCGAAGTGGCTGTACTTCAAGTCACGATCTCATCGCCTGGATAAGTTGGATCTTTTTGATGAGGCAAGCCGTGGTCCACTGGGGGCCACTAAATTTATTTTTAGATTCAGATGGAGATCTCCACTATTTGCTACATTTGGCGCTGCTGTCATGATCTTAGCCGTAGCACTCGATACCTTCACACAAGAAGTAATCGTTTTTGAGCCGAAAATCAACTATTCGAACGATACTTCTGCCGTCTTCAGCTATATTCAGAACTATAATAGTGGTAGCAAGCCTGACCAGAGTCTTTCTGGCAGCCACGGTTACACATACTCTGTTGACGGTCAGTACCTCTTTGAAAACTTCCAGGCTAGTTTGTATGCCCACCCACTAACATACAATCAAAGATTTCACCATCGATCCTATGATGCAAGGAGCAATATTTAGAGGAATATATCTGAGCCAATGGTCTCGTTATTTTCAGTGCCCTTCAAATTGCACATGGGATGGAGAGTATACCACCCTTGGATTTAGTAGCACTTGTTCTAATGTCACGATTGCGACGTTATCTACAAAGACCTGTAGTTCTCCGAATTGCATTATGGTGACGCCCGGTGGTCAGACCATCAAAACCTCATTCGAGCCAACTGATTACCAGACTGTCGCAATTGTTAATGCGAGTAGCCGTTTGCCAGATGAGGGGCCAGGCACGGATACACACCTGGTTGTAGATCCAAACTTTATTCGAATTGCGGTGTACGGAACGGATGAGCCATCTGATTACAATGATAAGGGACAAATAATGGCAGAGAACATTTTCGAGTGCAACCTAACTCTTGTTGCATGGAAGTATTCGAATGTATCGTCTGTGGCAAATAATTTGACTATTGGAACGAAGGAGAAAATTGATCTATTACCGGGCACAGTATTGAATGAATTATCCACAACCTTCAACCAAACTGGCTTGCCAAACATTACTATCAACAATCCAGATCTGGGCTCCATAGCCAATTTCTTCTCCTCGCCCTCGTTTTCCGGGCAGATGTTCGCAGGCGAGAGCCAACCGGCTCACAGCCAAGCCGTCACACCAGTATTCTACTATCAGTCCACTAGGAACTTCTCGGAAGTCTCTCAAATTTTTAGTAACCTGGCAGAAAGTATGACTGATCAACTTCAGCAAGAGGAAGCGAAGCAATTGGTGTACGGCAAATCGAGCCAGGTAATGGTCTTTATACATGTTCGATGGCCCTGGTTGATTTTGCTCTTTGCAGTCGAGATTGGTGGGGTGGCAGTGCTGGTCGCGACAATAATCAGCAACCGAGGGGAGAACATCGCACTCTGGAAATCTTCCGCCACTGCACTATTATACCATCGGATTGATGCCAAAGGAATGAATCAGATTGACCTTGTTGAAATGAACAAGACTGATGCAGAGGAAACGAATCATCTAATTGAGACAACGATAAGCAGTGACTTGAAAAGCTCAGAGCAGTTGGAGAAGCTCACCAAGACTGTGCACGCGAGGCTGGAGTGAAGATCTGAGTTCATTTGTTACTGCAAAGCACGTTAAATAAGCTCTTCCAAATTATATCTTAAAGAAATTGCCGGCAGGCAAGCGCAGGATCTCGATGCCACCATAGGTGGTGGGGGGGACGTAATGCTCCTTTTCCGCAACTAAGGCTCCGAGCCAGTAATTTCAAGATTCTGCTATCTCAAATGTTGTCTTAAAGTTTTTGCTTCTGTTATAGGGTTAGCAGCAGCTATTCTTGCCTACTCCCGCTATCCTTATACGTCTAACTTATAGTAAAGTTATACTCCTTAATAAGGCTACGAGTATAGTAATAGCATAGTTTCTATACTAGCTCGCGGATGCTATACTATATTGTCTATAGCTTAATAGATAGTAATTAAAGAAATAGGCTACGATTAACATAATGCCACGAGCCATCACCACTCCACATACTTCTCCCTCCAAACCGGCTGTCCATCCACTCCACCACTCTTAAGCACACACTGTATCAACGCACTCCGTTTCTGCGAGTCCTCACTAATCCGTGATATTACTGCCCGAGATCTCTCCGGAATGATGAACTTCTCCCCCCCTCCGAAGTCCACATCCTCTAGCCCCTCCTCTTCCACTTCCATTATAAACAAGCCAATTTGCGCAACTAACGCCGGATCCCAAATCCCCTCGATATACCACCCCTCTAACAACTTTATCGCCCCTCGCCGTATAATTGGATCTCGACATCGCGTCACAACCACAAAGAGCTGCGGCGTAAGACCAATGTCAATCCAAGGCCCTCCTGCCCAAGAATTACTCTTCTTGCGTTGTTTCCTTAGTTTAGCAATGACTGTAGCTAGGTCCACAAGCTCTCGAAATCGGGAATTGAACTTATCATACTCCATTTCATTCTTAATCAGCACACCTGCAGTCAATATCGTGGTCGCAATAGCCTGCATCTGCATCATCGCGGCCACATCAGAAGCACAGGAAAATTTGGCCTGACTATCCTCCCGCTTAGTACATAGGCTTTCAAAAAGTGGCTCAAATTGACGCATCCAATTCGCCATCTCTATAGCGAGCTGCACTTGCTGGGCTCGGATTGTTTCGGTGACATTAAAGGCAGTGCTATAGATGGCCATACTTGTTATAACAGAGGCCTCCTCCATAAGCGGCTCGCCGTCAAATTTCTTCACGAGCGATATGGGCTCGGAGGGAATCTGGATCGTGGTTATGAAGTGGTAGATGCGGCAGACGACGAGGTTGAGAGAGACTTGTGTCTCTCGGAGATCGTAGCAGGTTAGGGGCGCCGTGAGAGTGACGCAGTCGTAATCCATTATCTTCTTTTCGCAAGCAGCGGAGCGATCATCCCATAATGTTATGATCTGGATGCGAAGACTTCGGAAGGCTTCAATAATTTCGTCGTCAACGATGAAGGGAGCAGGAGAGAGCAGTGGGGGCTGTTCTTCTTTAAGCGCAAGCGTTTGCGTTCGCCATCGCTCCAGTATTAAAGTCCCTGAATGTGCATGTTTGATCGCGAGGTAGCTATTCCCAATAAGCATCTCGAAGCACACAACGAGGATACACCCAAGCAAGGTTTGGCGTAGGTTACTCGTCCCTACACAGATAGCCTTCTGCATCAACTTAACAGCTGTATCATACTTCACTATCGCAAAATTGCGATGCAGTTTTGCCATATATGGGATGACAACCGAACGTGGACGCACGCCAGCTAAGTACGCTGTTTCGTGAGATTTTAATAAAGCACCGATAGCGATAATAGAATGCCGGACAAACGGCTCCTGGTGGCTAATCTGTAGCATTAACCAATTCCATAGATACCAGCCCCAGGCGCCATCAAGACCCGTCGTAGCCGTTTGTCGGAAGTAGCGGAAGTAGCGGCTTTCAATCTCGGATTCCCCGAGGAAGATAGAGGAGGGGGCCACCAATGTAAGAGAGCTGGCTGCATCTGGTAGTAGTGGCAAGGTCTTAGGTTTTATTAGAGCGTGACGGTGGAGGAGATCTCTGTTGTCTTGCCGCGAGCGCTCTTTTAGAAGGATGTAGCCGCCGCACGTTCGCTTGGCCTTGATGCAGCGGATACAACCAGGCCTTCCTTCGTCGCATTTGACCCTTCGATTCCTACAAGCCCTGTTAGACGCCGATATGTCAACCAAAAGGTCCGAGAGTAAAGGGGCCGAATACCTGCACGTGGTGCAACCCCCCTTTGATCTAGGCGTAGCCGTTCGGGAGAACTTAGTAATAGAGGCGCCATCCATAACTAAACCTACTGCCAATTCCTGTGTGCATTCCCGTTGCAGTCCACCTCTGACTAGACACGGAAATTGCTTAATTCTATGATTTGCTCAGATGCTTGCACAGGTGTGTGTGCAGATACTTCGTGCCGATACTTATGTACTCAGCAGCAACTGTTCCTCTGCGGGGAAGCGGCGACATCTTGTTGGTTAGCGAGAAATGAGAGCTCGTAGATCTGGACCAATGATAAGTAGTATATCACGTGAACCCATTATCCCGCCGCGTGGAGAATCTAACGATTATCTCAAAAGTACGGAATTAGGATGCCTCTTCCAGTAGGTTGCCACAACAAGAAAATTGATAATCAGACAGCTTGCGCGTCACTTACTCGCGGTAGCTGAGCAAGCACCAACTAGGTAGAAGCCGGGCCACGTCTTAGTAACAAGCTATGTGTTGCAACATGCCCAAGCCCTGACACCCTCGATAGAGTTTATGCCGTAGCTATATATACCTGATGGGGAGCTCGTTGGTTATATGCCGTTCCAAAACATCCACTTCATCATCCGTTGATCTGAACAAAGTTGAAAGTTTCACTAAAAGCATTGTACTACGGTCTCAAACTAAACCGCCTCATAATTGGGAATAAAGTTAGCACCCTACTACAGCGCAACAGCATCCTCAAGATGCGTATCCTTATTATTGGTGGCAGTGGACAGACTGGTCGTCTCGTTATCGATGAAGCATTGCAGCGTGGCCACAAGATTACGGCCTTGATTCGGAATCCCTCTGTACTTCCAGCCAAGAAAGGCCTGAACATCGTAAAGGGCACACCACTGGAGCCTTCGAACATTGAAAGCGCTTTTAACGCAGTCCAAGGCGACCCTCCAACTGCTGTGATCGTCACGCTTTCATCTCCAAAAGAAAAGGGCACTCGAGTCATGTCTGACGCGCACGAAAACCTCATCGCCGCTATGAAAAGGCATGGCGTTTCCAAAATTGTGACAATGTCTTCATTTGGAGTTGGGTCTTCTTTCGCGAATATCACTGTGATCATGAGATGGGCAATTTCCAACACCAGCCTCGGGCATTCATTCGCAGACCATAATCATGTCGATGAGATACTCAAGAGGAGCGAATTGAAATTCGTGTTGTTGAGGCCATCGAGATTGACTATGGCAAAAAAAGCGCCCGTTCAGTTTCTTGGAGACGATGGGAAAGGACTCGGTGTTTTCGCAGGCATGGGCGGGATCTCGAGGGCTAGTGTGGCGGCGTGTCTGGTGGATGCTGCTGAGAAAAGCACTTGGGATCGAAGCACTCCTGTGATATCGAACTGATAGGGTGTCAGCGTATGGGTCTCTGTAGAATAGAACAGAATAACTAACCGACAGGAAAAGATACGCCATGAAAGATTGTGCTTTATGAAGCTTTAACTATTAATCTCGGACATAATATCATTCAATCAGCCATCTACTTAACTTTGTTTGCAGCTTCTCCCTTGCTAAGTGTGAAAGCCAATGACTGACAGAATGACATTTACGCGCCATTAGCGATGTCACGGACTTCCATGTGACTTCCATTCCCTGGCAGGTCAGAGTCGTATGAAGGTCAAAGCGGAGATGAAACGGACGCTTGTCGTTCCCCATACTTATACAGCTCATGTCACTACTGGCTGATTCTTATTCTGTATCTTTCTATTATCCTTCGTAGCAGGCCTATAAACTAGTCATATTCAGCCTTGAATACGCACTGCCATATGCCCCTTCTCCAGCACGTGACTTTGTGAGAAGCTCACTGAGACCGTGCACGCGAGCCTGGAGCGAAGATCTGAGTTCACCTGTTACTGTGATGCACCTTAAATAAGTTTTTCCAAATGATCTCTTAAAGAAATCTTACAATGAAGAAATGGAAACGTTCCAATACGAAATTGTACGCTGAAATTGTTGGCAATCATATATCCAGTTGAATAATGATCTGCGGTGCCGATTTATATCGTTCAGGATCTCTATAAATTAAGAGAACAAGCATAAATTGCCAGTAGTGCGAAGCGCTGAAGGCCCAGCCAAGCTTCGCTAAATTAGAGCACCTCGCCAAGGCGTCAGATATCAATATGTCACGTGCTTAATGATTGAGTAGGTGATTCAGGAGTTTATTTTTCGGTGTTTAGTCGAAGCGGGGCGTTTCCTTCATCCTACCACATGGGGCTTTAAAGGTAGAAATAAATGGCTTCTGTAGTATATAACTCCCCGGCTTAGTGAGTTCCGAAGCGGTATAAGTCAACAGATCTATTAGAATATTCATTTTGTATAAGGCGTCCTATCTGGAGCCATAACCTCTTTAACTTTAATAAAGTAATTAGTATAAATTGTAATTGTATAATCTCAGTCGCGGTGTTGGCCCCTTGGCGTGTGCACGGGCCCGCCGCTTCTTTTCCCCCACGATTCAATTTGTGTCTTTTCATCCTTTTGTTGTGATATACTTCGCCCCTACTCTTGAACTATCCATATTTCTTTGCCTTTTCTCTTCCTATCACAGGCCCAAACTTCATGACACATACAACAGGCTGAACGTAATGGGGCTACATCCTGATGTTGGACCGTCTTCAAAGAACAGAGGATTCCCCTCAGACGGGCAGGTGGCAAAGTCACGAATGCCTATGGCACAGCTGAGCGTGTTGGCAGCGGTGACAGTACAAACCAAAGCGGTGAAGCCCGTAGTGCCCGGTACGAATAAGAAGACCTCGGTCAACTCATCCGTCGAGGTAACGTATGCAAGGTCGCCATTGATAACCAGGTTGCAATTGTTATTGAAGGTGAAGCTGACGGCCGAGGCCTCGGACGAGCCAAGATCTAGCCTTTCTATGCTGTTACTACTGAAGTCTGAGACAAACTGGCCATCATAGGTCGAGCCGCTACCGCTAGCGATGAGCTTGAAGGTCGGTTGAGCTCCGCCGGGATTACAGTTAGTTGGTATAACGGGGGGAGTTGTGGTGGTTGTAGTTATCTCAGTAGTTGTGTCAATAGTTGTGGTGGTCGCTATGTCGGTCACTGGTGCAAGAGTTTTTGTCGTATCTGTAGTAATAGTGGGCGTTGTAGTGTCTGTGATAGTCACAGTAGGTGTTTCAGAATCAGTACCCGTAGCAGTAGGTGTTATAGGGGTAGTGGTTGTAACGCTGGGTGTTGGCAAAGAAGTTGTAAATATCGCGCTGGAGAGAATTGTAGAGGGTGTGATGGAGAGGCAAGAACATGCAGTTGAGAGTCGATTGCCCAAAAATAATTCGAGGACTTTGAGGTCAGAAGGTAATGTTGGAGCAGCACGTTTGTCGGCGGCGGGAGCGTGAACAAGACTTGTAGAAATCACCGTGCTGATAATTGGTTAGAACAATTGTACCTGAAAGTACCAAGGGCTGAGCATAGGGCGAGGTAAGTAAATGCTTACATGATATCGACAATAGTGCTTCTTTCATCTACTGGCAAGGGTGTAACAGTTAAAGTTTTTGTTACTATTTTGTCAGGCTCTGTTGTTATTGCTGTAGCCGTCACATCAGGCTCTGTCGTCGTTACTGTAACAGTTATATCAGGCTTCGTTACAATTGCTGTTGCTGTTACAAGTGCTGGCGATACTATATAAGTCGAGTTGTAGACAGAGGTAACCAGAGGAATTGATATATACGAGCTGCAGAATTCAGTTGCCGCGGCACTGATTTTGGGATTATGGATAAGGGCGAGAATACATTTAACAGCAGCACATTCTTCATTGAGCGGAGCTTGTCTGGCCACCGGAGTCGATGTCGCGGGAAGAAAGAAGTGACTCAGGAGCGCCAGAATAACGCAAAGACGGAAAAGGCCCTGGAAAGTCATAGTTGGAGAAGAGAATCAATACAACACAGGATTTTTTAGTAGGCTAAGCAAACCATTTTGTAGCTACGCCAATTCCCGTCTTTAGGTGTATCCTTACTAGCTCCTTGCTTTCAAGGTACCGTATGGATATCAGCTGAAAAGATGCGGAGACAAAGGCCACTAAAAGGGCTGATCGTAATAATACGAGAATACGAGAAATTGAAAAGACTGAAGTCGTAGGGACGTATAAGCATAATGACGATGGATAGCGTAGAATATCTTCGATAGAACTATTGTTTTGCCCGTTATGTCTTGGCACCCTTTCGACCTGTTCCTAAACTTATCCAATCACTCCTGTGCAAGGAGAATACATTCCGGGGTTCTGGGCCCACCGCGCACCACACCTGTACAGAACTATACCTTCAACTAAACCCAATCTGGCATGCGGGCGGACACCCAGCCAGCCACCAGGTCAGTAGCGTACTGTAATACCTCGTGTTCCGTCTGACCCGAGAACAAGCAATAAGCCACAAGCCACGAGACGCCTACCGAGACGCCTATCTGGCACGCCTGGGCAGTCACTGTCGCATCTAACTACTTAGTACGTTCGTACGTTTTTTTTGAAATCTCCGACGTAGCAGTAGCAGTGATCTTGTAGAGAGAGGAAGTCATTGGCCACGCCGCTGAGGAGCTTCGATGCCATGTCTCCTCCTGCAAAGTTAAGCATCGCCTTAGCCAATAAATTTTGAAGAGGCAAGCGGATTGGGCGTATAGATGTTTGGTCTGGTCGTGCCGCATTGAAATTCGGCCTCCTCAACTGCGATACTGCCAATTCGAGAGAATGAGAGGGTAGAGGAAGTAGTATCAACTCACAGGTCACAGTTACCGTAACAGGTAATCTGCTTAGGTACCTCTAATCTGGTAAAATTGTAACGTATTTGAGACTTTTAGGACGTATTCAAAAGTATCAGATGTCGTTGGCACAGCCGGTGCGTTTGCGTACCTGGTGCAACTTACCCCAACCCAGCTCGAACTTTGGTAATGTCGCCTGCAGGGATAAGTTAGCTACAGTAGGGTGACTTTGCGGGGCTCCGCACTCTGCTCTTTCTTTTATTTACAGATTGTGCGTTTATAATCCGTTTTAGCATAGAACCTGTCACATACTACCATAGACTGAGGAGAACTGGGCCATTACTTACTCCATAACACTCTAGCCTCTAAGGATCCCTAATCTTACCATAATTTGGATCAGAAACCTGTCACGGGTTCGTCCGGTTCTTATTCAAAAGCGTAGTGTACCTCTATTCAAGTTATGAATAAACTAAGGAGAGAAGAGAAGTCCTCCTTCCTCCTTCCCAGGCGTTATATACACAGGTAGGTGGAGCCTCATTTCCAGCGTACCATTGTGCTATGATCATTCTTACTCTGTTAGGGAAGTATGGGAAAAGGGGGAGGCGAGGCGAGGGCCTTATAGCACGTGAGTCATTTCGCAAGTCGTTTCGTCGTATTGAGTTGCCTCATGAGGTGGCCGTACGTATTGAGTCGTCTCATGAAGTGGCTCGTCTCGTACCTTAGTTATGCAGGTGCCATAGGCACCAAGACGCTCTGCGGGTATCAACCCGTTACATAACCCTAGTTTTTAGAGCGTCTAAATAAGAATATAGTTCTTTGATCTTGGTTTTTAAGCACTTGCTTTTATTTTAAGAATCTAAATGAGAATGCCGTTCTTGGATCTGTTTTTAAGCGCCAGTGTTTTTTATTTTCTTGGAGTACCTCTACGAGAATACAGTTCTTAGATCGTGTTTTCTAAGCGTTCGTTCTCTCGATATGTACTGCCGCGCCAGTTCACTTCAATCTAGCCTCGTAGGCCATTGGAGTACGCAATATGATTTAAGTCTAGAGAAAGAAGGCCTATACTAGGTAGAAAGAGCATGATTTATGTAGGTGAAGTGATCACGTGACAATAAGAACTGTGCTATCACTAATCGGGAGAGCGCAAGAATGTATGATAACTGACATTCCGCGACATTAACTTAAGTAAGGAACTTAATATTATATATAAAGATAAGACTAGGACTGAGTGCTTTGGCCTAGCCCAATTCCTATATAGTCGTAAGGTTCCTAGAGTGGAGACACCGAATTACGGATATTGCAGTGACTGTCTTGAGACAACGAGGCACCTAATACAGTACTGTAATCTGTACCCAGAGCGTCAGGTTCTTAACCAGTTTGCGATTGGTCAATGGCCGGTCGCTAACAGGAAGCTAACCGGGACGCCAGAGGGTGCCGAGGCACTCTCCAGGAGGATCATAGGCACAGGGCGCCTACCACAATATTCTCTTTCAAAGAGACTCCCTTATTAGATAGGTATACAGATGGTGAGACCTCTTACCAGAAGTAGAGAAGGCTGCGAGTATATTAATAGCTTATTTGTTAGAACAGCAGTGTCGGAGTTTTTCGCCCTTATAAGGTTTTCTCTGATTAGCTACTGACTGGTGAAGGATTACATAGCTACTAGCTAGATTAGCGTAAGAATTCAATATCAATATCAATATATAAAGATAATTTAGAGAATAATAAAACAGACTAGGATATTAGTAATATAGAGGATACAGGCCAAGGCAACTTAGTTTCAAAGGCACAAACCAAACAGAAGGTATTAATAGGCCTTTATTTACATAAACAATAACGGATCTAACTAGAAGAACAATTTTTTATTTTGCTAAGACCTTATCTGATTCAATTCCCCTATTGCTCTACGTTTCTAGTCGTATTAACAAGGAGAGAAGAAAAATCCATATCACCTTTGCCTAGTTCATCAACATGGTCGCAAAAAGGAGCTGATTAATTGAGACACAATCAAGCCTCTTCGGCTGTTTCTGCAACTCAGATTCACAATGGTGAAGCTATCACCAACTGCTATAAGGCTACTTGTAAGCTTGTGAAGAAAAGGTTACGAGGCCTGCAGTACCGAAGCTTCTTCTTTGTCGTGACTGGCAAAAGATACTAAAACAAGTTTTTCAGACTCTCTCTAATTAGTACCATCATCTTCGACAGCCTGTCTAACAGCTTTCTCAGTATCCCACATCCACCCGTTTCTCCAATTAGTAACCTCCTCGTCCTCCTCGTCCTCCTCATCACTCCACAACTCCTCCCTCTCTCCAATTTCTACCAGAAGTTTGCGTTCTTGTAATTTATCCCACTCAAACAATCGGTAGGCCTCTTGCCCCACACAATCTAATAAAAAATTTGATCTCAAATTAGGGAACAATGTCTGATAAATTTGATGTTACCTTCAAATCGATAGGAAACTTGGCCATTTTAGCTCGGGAGATTGTCTTCCGACAGAAATCGGAGCAGTTATTGAGATATTTGTGTTTGTGAAAATTTGCTTGACTGCGTCGCTTTATATATGGTGAGTTGAGCAGCTCATGTCTGCTTTTTTTTTTTTTTGAGAATTTTGAAGAAGCAAATTATGCTTGGCTTAAAAGTAACACCCAGCCAGCCACTGTTTGAATAATCCTCGCATTGGCTTTTAGTCTAGCCCTGCAGCCCTATCGATAGAGTCGACCAAACCAAATCTATCAGCATATCGAATTCTAGATTGTTTTGGTGATTAATAATGCTATAGTGAATTGTACTACAACAGTCAGCTTGCGTTTGTCGAGCCGTCCCGTCCGCTAAGCGACTGTTAAATGCTAACCATATTCAGAGACAGAACTCAAAAGTGGAGAGTTGAATTGCTCATTTGGATTAAGCCGCTGCAGAAAGGCTTTAGCTTAGCTATTATTTACTTGTTTCCGTCTTTGTCTATTGAAAGTGGCGCAAGTTGCACAGCTTTGAACTCAAAAACATTGGAGGGTCTTCTAGACTTGAGTTTATCATTCTAGTGATGATCTCATTTGGTTATTTTAGGTCTAATTTAACATCGGAGACACCGATAAGATGGTCACAAGACATTATCACTTCGACTCTCTTTGTTATAATCTGGATCTTTTCCCTGAGGTAAGCCCATATTCTCTAACCCAATGATATTATAAATGAGATTCTTTTGAGCTAAAGTTATTGCATTGAATTTATGCATGGTATATGACTGACATTTACTCTAGATACACAAACAATCTTTGGAAGATATCAGTGCGCTCAGTGTTGGGCAGGGGTTGGGTTGGGTTAACCCAGGCATTTTCTGGATTGGGACCCCTCTGGGTGTATCACATGACCCCCCAAAAATGAACTGTTGCGTGGGAATATTAATCCAAATTAGCAAAACGCTTTCACATACGACCATAGACTGAGGAGAATTAGGCTTTCTTAAAAGTCTGGAAAGACTCTAGCATCACAGAAAACACCTTATACATAAGACTTAAGATCTAAGAAAACGAGATTCTAGAAATAGTATTATAGCTTCGCCTCTTGTAAACATACGATCTGGCTTTCGGATAGCCTCGTACCATGACCATCAAGATTCGTTTTTAAAGCCTCTAGGATTTGACTGAGAGCCGCGATGTACTGGTTCAATTCTTGAAACACCTGAGGAGCATCCTGGATTGTTGAGATCAATTCATAGAGTGCTTTACTGAATAGGCAAGGCCAGCGACTGCTATAATGCCTGCAGTGACGCTAAGAGGATCAGTCATTGTGTGTACTAACAAAGAGTTAATGGTATAGTGGCTCAGGGATATATCGTGCGGAAGATTGGATGAAGAGCTTTCAAATGCATACGAGTAAAGAGGACATTTCAAGGTAGTGGACTATGCAAGAGATGCGTTCCCAAATTGTGCACGGTCCAGGTGCAGTGCGCTGGCAGCGCTGACCAACGGAAGTATATAGAGTCACTATGATCTCTTACTCCCTCGTACCCTTGATCCCATACTATAGATCGTGCTAGCACAACTCGACGAACCATCGTACTCTATTTAGCAGCGGATGTAAGCTTCTGCATCTCTCCACTCCCGCATCGACGCTACCATCTCTCGCTACCGCCAATGTCAAAGCACGAGCCACCGAGTGGCGGACCGCCCCAGCCTGGCCCTCGATACCAGGGGATTCAAATTAGCGGAGACGCAAGAGTCCAGCTTGGAGATATATACAACAATATCAGTTCGCTCCTCTCAGATTCTAACTCTACTAGTAGCTGACACACGATAGGCCGAGAAGATCCCCTCAGCATCCTCCCATTTGCAACACACGCGCTGTTCAATTCCTACAACCGCCAACACGAACCTGCCTGCCTCCCTGACACGCGCGTCGACCTTTTACAAGGAATATATGACTGGGCTGATAGAGAAGATGGACAGAATGAGCGATGCATCTTCTGGCTAAATGGCCTAGCTGGGACGGGAAAGTCAACAATCTCCCGCACCGTCGCTCGCAGATATAATGATCAGAAGCGTCTTGGAGCCAGCTTCTTCTTCTCAAAGGGCGGCGGAGATGTGAGCCATGCCGGCAAATTCTTTACAAGTCTAGCGGTGCAGCTCGCTCTCAATGTGCCATCTCTTCGACAGTACATCTGTGAGGCCGTTACAAAGCGGAGTAATATTGCGAGCCTATCCCTCTCGGAGCAGTGGCGTCACCTTATTCTTAGTCCAATATCGAATCTACAGAGCGAATCATGCCAGACTTATATTCTTGTCGTCGACGCACTTGATGAGTGTGAGGATGATAATGATATCCGGACTATTCTGCAGCTCCTAGCTGAAGCTCGGTCGTTAAAGATGGTACGACTTCGAGTATTTCTTACTAGCAGACCTGAAATTCCAATTCGATACGGTATGCACAATCTCCCGCAAGCCGAACACCAGGACGTCGTACTCCACAATATACCGTCAACGATTGTCAATCATGATATCTCGCTATTCCTGGAATATAATCTAAAGATAATCAGGCAGGAGTGGACTCTTGAAGTAGATTGGCCAGGCGAAGTAGTTCTAAGACAGCTGGTTCTGTACGCTTGTGGCCTCTTTATTTGGGCGGCAACAGCTTGTCGCTTTATACGTGAGGGGAGGCAATTTGCACGCAAGAGACTAGACACAATTATCAAGGGTAGCAGTGCTATTACCGCACCAGAGAAGCACCTTAATGAGATCTACCTTGCTGTCCTCAAGCACTCGATCTCCTCGGACTATTCGGAGGAAGAGAAAAATGAGGCATATCATATATTAAAGTACTCGCTTGGAAGTATAGTGGTGTTGCTCTCACCTCTTTCTACCTCTGCGTTAAGCAGGCTATTACAACTTTCAAGAGAAGATATCGACTCAACATTCAACGACCTTTATGCGATCCTTGATATTCCAGAGGACTCGACTTACCCGCTCCGCCTACACCATCCTTCATTTCGTGACTTTCTTCTTAGTAAGGATCGATGTGGAGATTTCTGGGTAGATGAGAAGCAAGCACACTATATATTAGCTGCTAGCTGTATACAGTTAATGTCCCAAACACTCAAGAAGGATGTTTGTGAATTACATGCTCCTGGTTATCGAGCTACCCAAGTTGAGAGCAGTCGTGTTCAGAAATGCCTTCCGCCCGAAGTTCAATACGCATGCCTCTACTGGGTTCAGCATCTGCAAAGGAGCGGTTCTCAGGCTTACGACGGCGAGGAAGTCCACCAATTTCTGCAGGCTCATCTACTGCACTGGCTTGAGGCGCTTGGGTGGATAGGCAAGACATTGGAAGGGATTCAAGCAATAAACTCTTTAGAGGCACTTATTCCAGTAAGCCTTCTTTACAACATACAAAGAAGCCTTGACTAATCTGTATTAAGGCTGATAGAAGTCCTAATTTACACGCGTTTGTTCATGATTCAAAGCGATTCGCCCTATTCAACCGGTCAGCGATTGAACAGGCACCCCTACAGCTTTACTGTTCGGCTCTTGTCTTTGCGCCAGAGAAAAGCATTGTTCGGAGAGAGTTTGAGAAGTATATCCCACTATGGGTCCAACAGAAACCGAAAGTACAGGCAAATTGGAATGCTACGCTACAGACGCTCGAGGGCCACTCGGATCCGGTCCAATCTGTAGCCTTCTCGCCTGACGGCAAGCAGGTCGTGTCCGGCTCCGGCGATCAGACGGTCCGGCTCTGGGACGCCGTCACTGGAGGAGCACTACAGACGCTCGAGGGCCACTCTGACTGGGTCTATTCAGTCGCCTTCTCGCCAGATGGAAAGCAGGTCGTGTCTGGCTCAGGCGATAAGACAGTCCGGCTCTGGGGCGCCGTCACAGGAGCACTACAGCAGACGCTCGAGGGCCACTCTGCCTCAATCAATTCAGTGGCCTTCTCGCTAGACGGCGAGCAGGTCGTGTCTGGCTCAGACGATATGACGGTCCGGCTCTGGGACGCCATCACGGGAGCACTACAGCAGACGCTCAGGGGCCATCCTTCCTCAGTCTATTCAGTCGCCTTCTCGCCAGACGGCAAGCAGGTCGTGTCTAGCTCCCGCGATACGATAATCCGGATCTGGGACGCAGTTACTGGAACAGCACTACAGACAATCGACGGCCACCATGGCCGGGTTTATTCCATAGCCTTCTCGCCTAACGGCAAGCAAGTCGCGTCTGGCTCTAGTGATAAGACAGTCCGGCTCTGGGACGCTGTTACTGGGGCAGCATTACAGACGCTTGACGGCCACTCGGGCCAGGTTAATTCTATAGCCTTCTCGCCTGATGGCAAGCAAGTCGTGTCTGGCTCTAACGATCAGACAGTCCGGCTTTGGGATACCGTTACTGGAGCAGTATTACAGACGCTTGATGGCCACTTGGGCCCAGTCTATTCAGTTGCCTTCTCGCCCGATGGCAAGCAAGTTTTATCTGGCTCTAACGATCAGATGGTCCGGCTCTGGGATACCGTTACTGGAGCAATACAGCAACCGCTCGAGGGATATTGGCAGCTGATCCATTCTATAGCCGTCTCGCCCTCTTTCAGTCAAGTCGCATCTGGCTGTAATAATGGGGGCATCCGACTCTCGGACGCCGTTACTGGAAGAGCACTTCAAACCTCTAGTCTTCAACATGGCCCAATCTATTCTATAGCTTTCTCGCCCGACGGCAGGCGGATGGCCTCTGGCTCCGGCGATGACACGGTCCAGATCTGGAGCACCCTGTATGGAAATATGTGGGATCGACAAAGTTTTCTGGGCCATCAGGGCCCAGTCCATTCTGTAGCGTTCTCGCTTAATGGCAAGCAGGTTGTATCTGGCTCTGAAGATAAGACGGTCCGGCTCTGGGAGATCATTGCGGACCCCGTTTTCTACGCAGCACTGCAAACCTTTAATGGCCACTTAGGGACAGTCTATTCTGTAGCCTTCTCGCCTAACGGCAAGCATATCGCGTCTGGCTCTAGTGATAAGACAGTCCGGCTCTGGGACGCTGTTACTGGGGCAGCATTGCAGACGCTTGATGGCCACTCGGGCCCGGTTAATTCTATAGCCTTCTCACCCGATGGCAAGCAGATCATGTCTGGCTCTAACTATCAGACGGCCCGGCTCTGGGATGCCGTTACTGGAGCAGCATTACAGACACTCGACGGCCACTGGGACTCGTTCCATTCTATAACCTTCCCGCCCGACTGCAATGCAGTAAATACACCATTTGTGTTAAAGGATTGGATAGTGGAAGGTGGCACAAATCTTTTCTGGCTTCCCTCTGATTACCGACCACCAAATTTTGTAGCTGTTGGGAACGGAATTCTTGTATTGGGATATTCATCAGGGAGATTTTCTATTCTCGGATTTAAGGAGGGATTAAAACTCATATAATATGAACTAGACCATTCACATTCCAAGATCTACAAGACACGAAAGGTGACTTCTCCGTGGACGCTGTAGAGCCCCAATAATACTCGGAGAAACGGTAACACGCCGTCTCAATGTTATTCTGATTCTTATCTCATCGCTAATAGTCCCAACGTTGTGGCATCTTGGGATGGTATGCTACGGGAGTCCTGTGCTCTTAGCTACCGTGATCGCTGGAAGGACGATAATTTTGAGCACAGCCACAGTCTCACCAGCCACAAGCTTGTCAATTCTTAATGAAAATGAATAATGAAGCCAAAGTTCGCCGATCGACCAGGTCGGTAGTGCTAGGGACGGCAAAGGTAATTAATTAGTTATGAGGATATCGAGGAGGCATGAGCAAAGCGTACTGCAAAAGACGCTCCAAAGGGAAAAGGGAAGCGTGGGCGAAAGCGTAAGAGTGCTGCGGTAGAGGCAGGTGAGGATGAGCCAGAGCCAGAGCCACAAGTGGCGTGTGCTGCAAAAGAGGTCAAAGGAAAACGCAGTCGGAAGCGTAGGAGGGCAGACACGCCAGAGCCAGAAGTGACGCTGGTGATGGAAACGCCATGGAGAGCACCCGTAGCGCGTATGTTCTGATCCCAGTTCGTATGCAAAAAATTGCTTTATTCTTCAGTTCGAATCGGCAGGCTCGGCGCTGGCGCTGGCGTTGCTATAATTACTGCGTGTTGGAGTCAGTCTTTGAATATCCTCGGCGCAATAGAAAGAAAGTAGTAATAAATTACCTTCATAGAACCGTACTGTAGGTTCCGAAGCTTTGTAAACGTTAAGAAATACGCTTTGAGAACTACATACGATCATAGACTGAAGAGAACTGGGCTTCCCGTCCGCTCTGCCATACACAAGCCTCGACGTGTTTGACTTGTGTTGTTGACAGGACAAAACCTTTCGTTCTCGTATATTACAAATATTCGGGGCCTCACACGATTCCTCACCACCTTTAGCCTGGCCCGTGTAGAAAATGTATATAAGCAATACAGTGTGGCCAAGACCTACTTATTCTTTAGTTTGAAAACGCCAGGAACAATTAATTGAGAATCTACCTCACGCTGCTCGCCTCACCTCTCTTGATTCATATTTGCATGACACAAGTACCAACTCTCCCGTCACTCTTTTCTCGCTCCTCTCCTTTCTGACTTTCTCAAATCTACATGCTTCGTCGCCCTAATTCGTCGTAAACTGCCGGGCTCCATTCCCAGTCTCGCATAGAAAATAACACCGATAAAGCACTCATTTAGAGTAAACGCTTGGTCTTATTGGCTTATGTTGTAATCGAGAGCAATCTATCTTTCGACCAGAAAGGCATTCCGGCAATAATGTATTCATGTTTCGACTTTAACCCTTTTCTCAGACCCCCGTCCGGTGTGGTTTCGAACCGAGAAAAATAGATCGCAGCTGGGCGCATGATCTGTTTGTGGGGTAGTGGTAATCTGGGGTTTGTACGCCCATAAATACCATGCCAAGGTCCGGCTAGAAGAAAAATAAAATAAAAGAAAGATTGTCGAGAATCGTGTTGTCATAACTGAGAATTCTGTTCCCAGATTCAAAAAATGTTGTTTACCACCGTTTTCTCCGCAGCTGCGCTGTTGGTCGCTGAGGCGAGTGCCCATGGTGCTGTCACCAGCTACGTTATTGGAGGTACCACATACCCTGGGTAAATACTTCTTCATTCTTTCCCATCCCTTTTCTCATCCAAACTCAAATATCAAATATTCTAACACAAAGCAATAGATACACTGGATTCAGTCCCGCTTCCTCCCCTGCCACCATTCAGCGCCAATGGCCTGACTACAACCCCATCATGACTGTCACAGACGCAAAGATGACCTGCAATGGTGGAACTTCCGCCGCTTTAATCGCCAGTGTTGCCGCTGGAACTAACATAACCGCCAAATGGGCCCAATGGACACATCAACAAGGCCCTGTCATGGTCTGGATGTACGCCTGCAACGGCGATTTCAAGTCCTGCACCGGAAAGGGAAAGTCTTGGTTCAAGATCGACCAGATGGGGATGACTGCTCCTCCGTTGTCAAGCACCAACTGGGGCACCAATGTTGTGTATAACAAGAAAGAGTATACGAGCACCATCCCGAAGAATCTAGCACCAGGGAATTATTTGATCAGGCACGAGCTTTTGGCATTGCACCAGGCCAACACACCACAATTCTACCCTGAGTGTGCGCAGTTAACTGTTACTGGAAGTGGAACTGGTGTTCCCAGCGGTGCCTTTTTGACTTCAATCCCAGGCTATGCTACTCAAGCGGATCCAGGAGTTACTGTATGTTTAAGTTATGGTTACATCTTAAGAAAATTTTTAACTAATAGACTTAACAGGTTGATACTTATATGTCTAAGCAAACTACTTATACTTGCCCAGGCCCAGCTGTGTGGACTGGTTAAAGGGTTGTTAAGAGATCTTCCTTGAGATATGAGGAGAGCTCTGAGAATGTTTTTAGAAGGAAGTGCATAGAATTAAATTAAACTATTTAATAAGAATCATTTCAAATCATGCAGCTTGTCTTTCCGGTTTTAGAGCTCACTGAGCAAAAGAGAGTGGCGGCATGGGCGACGTCGTTTGTACTGGGGGGTGGGGGAGATTCAAATGCAATTCAATCTACTTATTTCGTTCCCACAACGGCAGCCATGGTTGATAAAACTGTTGCCGAAAGAACCTCACGTCTAAAGTGGGTTTCCACCGGTTGATGTAGGCTTCGCGTAGGCTTTTTCGGCTTGATCTCCCTCGGCTCAGGTTAAAGTGGTACTTGGTCAGGTATAAAGACGAAAATGGAAAATACCTATATTAGACTCCGATATTGATCAGGCTGTCGCACCGTGTAAATTAGGCTTCTGCGAGTAACGAATAAAATTAAAACGATGCAAATAAGAGCAAAACCCGGTTTTAACTTTCCCTTATTCTAATCTCTCGCTTGAGTTTTATAATCTAGAACTAGGCTTCACTTTCTAAAGGTTATGGATTCAAGTAGAGGAAATTTATGGCATCTAAAGAGTATAATCCAATAATTAAGGAAAATAAATACTGTAGCTCCTGTGTTTCTATTGAGCTATATACATCCGTTACGCATCACGCACGTCATAAACCAAGGCCTGTCCACGCCTTGCCTAACGGAGATGTATCAAGGAAATCAATCACTCGGGTCGGGTAAGGATAAATGCACATCCTGGGGAACAGTAGCTCTTAATCATGAGGTCAGATAGTCCGGACATGTCTCGGTTAACATGACCTCCTCTGCTTTTATCTCTATAAAGCTAAAGAAGAAGAACAAAAAATCCCGCTATAAGAAAGGCCGAAAATAGGATAAACAACTTCAAATTTGTTAGCTAAGTAATTTTGAAACGTTCTGAAGGAGTCTTACCTGAGGAAATATATTTTTCGGTTGAAGCTTCCCGGCCTCACTCCTGGAAGTAGTAGCTACGGCACTAGCAGTGGCAGGCCCTTTTGAAGTTGGCCCAGGTTGTGATGTTATCGGTAGCCCAGCTTGAGATGTTATTGGTCCCGATGTAGGGGGTGAGTTGTGACTTGCTAGAGTTGTAGTTGCGGGTGTATTGGCAGGGCTATTCATCACGTCTCCAACACTTGCACAGAAGCCTCTGAGAGTGCTGATAACGGTGTAATCGGAAACATCATTTACAGAAGCCCAAGCAAGGCAGGAGCTATATGGTTCATCGAAGCTGTTTGGCTGCCAGTTTGTGCCCGAATAACACAAGCAGGACGCAGCGTCTTGGTCGTCAAGGTCGTCGAAACCACTGATGGAAGCTTCGCAGTTTGTAAGAATGTTTCCGGCGGTCTGGCAAGCGAGTTGGTCTGGATCTGTCACTGGCGGTGGTGACGCTGTGATATATGCGTTCCCATTTCCTCCCGTTTCGTGAGCTGCGGATTGGAAGCAGAGATAGGGAGTTGGTTGATTACAGCATGCCTTGAATCCGGAGCCGCCAAGGGAATAGCACTGCCCGCAGAGATATTGTGCACAAGCTTTTGTGTGACAAATGTCAGTAAGATAATCCAGAATCTATTAAAGCTAATATTTTTCATATTGTGATGAAAGCTAGAAGGGAACATACTTGATATGACAGGTGTGCAAGTAGAAAAGAGGTTGGTGCATTCGTTCCATCGCGCATTCTCATAACCAAAATATGCATTGGGAAGCTGGGCCAAAACACCAAAGCTATTTATAAGAACAAATACCAGAATATGGTTGTAAAACATTTTGATTAATTAGAGGCTGTCCTTCAATTATTGAGTGATTGTGGGATGAGTTGATGAAAGTTGAATCTTTTATTTACTGAAGAGTAAATATTGTGACATACGTGCACTTCCACTGGCAACCAGACTTTAATAGCCTCAATTTCGCCCTGTTTCTTGGAAATCGTGAGGCTCTGAGAGACCAATTACATGGTCAGTTTCCACAAGCTGAAAGTTATGGCGCATGCCAAGCTTACCCTGATAGGCGACGGTTCTGTGTCACAATGGCACGAGCTATAAGCCATGCCACGCGACAAGCTTAGCGTGGAAGTGAAATCCAGCAGTAAGACCAGATACAGAATAGGGTCTATACAGAATGGGATTAGACATGGTCTCCATTGTCGATTCCTCATCCTTCGCATAGCCAATCAATCAAAGCCAGAGAACATTTATCCAATCGGCTTTGGTGTGATACACAAAGTTCGCCGGAGGCGCACCTCAGTCCAGAGAACCTGGTCCACTAGAACTATTGTCAGGCAGTCCACACCGTAATTGGAATCAAACAATCAAAAAATGTGAGAGTCGAAATAGATGGAATTCGACGCAAGACATCCCAACGGCTGAAGGATAATAATAATAATAAAATATCATGTATTACGTAGCCTGTAGATTGCAAATTGTCGTATCTGTAGTACTAAGTGAACAAGATAATAGACTTGAATAGCTTTGAGAAAGCGTCATAAATTCCTCGAAGGTCGAGATAGCAAGTTGACAAATTCGAACCAGAAGAGTGTGTCATCTCTTAACCAAATAATTTTCGAAGTCGCTGAAACCCCTGGTCAAAAATTACACTCCTCAAATCAGTGCGGCTCGGCTTCCAGCTTCTACGGCTCAAATTCAATGGACTCGCTCGTTAATCTTTACCGAAATGGTTTTCTCGATGCTCCATTACTTCTAAATCTGTTACAAGCCATTCCTAATGAAGGCTACCGAGCTGTATCAAAGCGCTTGAATTATTGGTCATGAAAGCCTTCTCTCAAACTTGATTTTTTTCCCGCTGCTGCGGCTCCAACTTCCTATCCTCGCTTGAGTTGAGCGATGTGACGCTGCATGGCCGTCAAGAAGGAGGGGGGGTTGAACGAGGCTGAAGCATGAACAGATGTTTTCACCCGAGAGCTGATGATCAAATCCTTCATTGAAAATGTGCAGAGGGCAAAAATATTTCATTGCGCGAATCTAGGTGTTTTTCACAACATGATTTATAATCTTGGTGTATAATTACCTGTGGAGCAGCTGAGTAGGTGGCAACGGCATCTAGTAGCGTGACCGGTGAAGAAAATGCATGACAATCAAATGTAGACAGAAAGACTGGGATATTTAAGGTAGCCGTTAGAAAGGAGAAGAGATGTGAAGTGCAAGGGGTGGGAGCCTAACTGTCGCAGATCGACAGAGAGAAGTCCAGTAGAGATAAAAGACGAAGTCGCAAAGAACCGATATTCTAACCAGTCAAAAAGTGGGGGGGGGAAAGAGAAGGAAAGTTAGCATACAGGACGGAGTCGCGCCGTCTTATAATTTAACTTTAAGAATCTCATTCTTTCCCTCGCCGAGATCGCTTACTTATTCTTTTTCGTATTTTCTTGTACAACTCATCTAGAACTATTTCTAATGGATCAGATATTCCTATATCTGAAGTTAAAACGAAATTTATATATTTATATATAGCTATGCCTTATGAAAATGGCACAGTGGCTCCTTAATTATGGGAAAATTTCGAAGACGTCGTGCTTGGAGCTACTCTTTTTCCGGCTATTGCTCTAGAGACCTTGTCCTTTCTACAACCTTTCCTTTAAACGTTACATATGCAGAGATTATGAGTTACACTATAAATATCTTTATTCGCATCGCAATACATATCATTTACTTCATTACTAGTCACAGAACTTGAATCTTGAGTGAAAGGTTTCAGATTGTAACACGTTAGAGGAACCCTATTCTGGTTTCACCGGCTCTTCATGATTAACTCGTAGGTCTATATCCGTCTTATGCCATTTCTATTTTCTGAAAATATCACTCTCTGTCACTGGTGAAAATACTTTTCCCCATCTGAAATGCACAAAGTCATTTGCTGTGACCATGGCGCTCCTCAAATTCTCCTTAAGAAGCTGACTAGTCGGCTGACTGAAAATGATATCGATCTCTTCCAATGTCTTGTTTTTCGTCTCGGGCATGAACAAAACTTGGTATACCCACCCCACTACCGCAATACCTCCGTAGAATCCCAGCGAGAGGCCGATCCGCGACATGGCTTCTTGCATTTGAGCAAAGAAGTAGGTGACAAGGAATGAGCAAAGGAAAAGGGTGACGTCTGAGGTTTCCATTCCATACGAACGCAGATATGTGGGGTAGACTTCGGATGGGATAACCCATGTGAGGCAAGAATAGCTTCCAAAAAACCCTTCGTAGATGATCAATCCAGCGATATATGTGCCTTGAGAACCGGATTTGTTGGATACTGGGATTAGATAACTGCATCCGATTATAACAAGCCCGATGAAAAACCCGGGAAGCATAGCGCATGCCCAGAATCGACGGCCAAACTTCTCCATGTATAGAATCGCCGGAATCGTACCAAGCAATAGAGATCCACCTCCAACTAACGACATGAATACTGATTGCTTGTCGCCGAATCCAACCTGTTGCATCAGAGTGGCCATATAATATTGAATTGCATTGATGCCAGTAAACTGTCCTAGAAACACCATGATGTTGGCGTATACTACAGCCCGACGTGCTCTGGGAACTGTAAAGAAGTCCATCCACACAAAACGAGCCGAATGTTCACCATTAGTTTTAGCTAAAGATTCTGCTGCTACCGAGTGCTTCATGACAAAGAATTCTTTCTTTGCCTCGGGCTCTTCACCTCGGACTTGTTTCCACACATACCATGCCTCGGCTGTCTTTCCTTTGTGCATTAGGAATCGTGGCGATTCAGGCATGAAGATGATCCCAACAAACATGATAGTGGAGAAAAACAGGGAAGAGCCTAGCATGTATCTCCAACTCCCCAGCTTGACATTGACGAATATTGCAGCGACAACATACCCGAGGACTTCTCCTAAGGCGATCATAAATTGATAGAGTGAGACCAGATTTCCACGGTATTTTCGAGACACGGATTCCGCAACATAGACTGGTACAGTTCCACCTTCAAGGCCAACACCTAATCCGAGTATGACGCGGCCAGCCATCATCATCCCGAAATTGATAGCTCCTGCTTCCAAGCCCGCACCCACGGTGTATAAAACTAGAGAGACGATTATAGCCATTCTTCTTCCGACAGCTTCGTTTAGAGGGCCAAGCATCAAGGCACCGCCCACTGCACCAAGGGGTACACCCGAACTAACCAGACTCACTTGTTTTGTGTTAAGATGGAGTGCTATCTCAAAGTCAGTTCAAATTACTCAAATTTTAATAGGCCAACTTACAAGAAGGCATGTACAAATTTGCACCGCTGATCAAAGATTGATCTACACCCGAGAGCAGGCCACCCATGGAAGCAAAACCTTTGACTGATTAGCGTACCATCAATATCTTCAATACAGTTCCACCGACCGACAAGAAGCCACGTGAAATATTTTGGGTCTTTCAGCCTCAATTGTGGTTTAGTCCACGTCGACTTGATATCCATGACTTGAAGATCGGCCTCAATCGCGCCTATTTCCTTATCAATCATCTCTAGATCTCCTGCAGCGACGATCCGGAGTGCTTCCCATTCCGAGACTCGGCGGCCAGCGCTGGCCATGGATTGATTTCGCAAGGAACCATCTGCAGGAATGCCTTTTTCATTACCTACATCTCTTGAGGGAGCGCCGGCATCGTTGTCCTCAACAGAACTGATTGCATCTGCGTCAGAATTCTTACGGTCGGCCATGATTGAATATCTTTGAGTTATGTGGACATGGAGTTTGGAGATACAAGCCCCTTATACGTCTGGCAAGGAGCAACGATCGCCCCATACCACAGGGCTTGATTACATGGCGAATATTGGACTGTTTAGCCTCTAAAAAGAAAAAGTTTGTGCGACCTTGTGACAAGAGTCTATCATTCTGAACCATGCTGTAATTCTCACCCCAAAACTTAAGTTCGGGTATAAAGCGGGTCTCATGTTCAACAACCGCCTATCCGATGTCAAGTTGAGCGATAGTGGGAATGTCGAATCCCATCTGGCTAGGAGCTCAAAGTCGGAAATATTCTCATGTCCAGTTAAGAGGTACATGTTTGGGAAAATACGAGATCAACAGTGGAGGCGCAACGTATGTTTGACTGTTGACGTCAGATCACAGCTAGTAAATGATGGGATATAACTAGTACGCCCCACAGAGAACGTGACGATTTGCTTGCCGGAAAACTCTCGTAGAAATAGTATTATTTGGCTCAATCGAAAAGTTGTATTTTATTGGGTACACCAGCCACGACGGTCTTTAACGTCGGCCATTTAGTTGAATAAATGATCCATAAATAAACCGAGATTTAGGTCCAAAGTTACGCCTCAAAGTCACAAATAGTCAGGTACTTTATCGAGAGCGGGGCAGATTCTTACCCTTATCAAGTCTCGCTAAGAAATAACCTAAAATCTTGGAAAAGGTACCAGTATTTGAGTGGTCCGCCGGCCGAGGCCTGTATAAGTAATGATCTGCTATGCGTCACTGGTATCAAAACTGTATCATCTTCTCCTTTCCGACTACTACAGTAACAAACCTCTTCTCTCGTAGCTTTAGTTACTCATCGAAATTCTCTCCGATCTTCTGCGCCAAGTTTCCTTTTATAGATTATCTTTCTTTGTTTCATCAAGAATTGCTGTATAAACTAGACCCTCCTCCATGAGCTAGACCTCGCTCTGACCCAAACATTATCTAGCAGCTGTCACATTCAGACGCAGGAAGAGTGGGAGGGTTTGTAAGATGTTTCTGTCACACTGGCCCTAATAGCAGGTAGGGCTGGCCATGCTAACCTAATTATTTCTCCACATCAGATCCATACACGACTGCGCCAATCAATCCATTAGCACCATCATCGTTGTCGTTATGTCAACAAAGTCAAAATGGTCCCAACCCATGAAACTGCAGCGCAAACATGGGCCGCCCTCGGTCATTAACGCGGGCCTCATGAGGACCGGTACAATGTCTATGGCACGCGCGTACGACATTCTCGACCTACGCGCTCATCACGGCCTGGACATGAACGACATGCCCAACGGCGCAGGACTGAAGCAGTGGGCTATGATCGAGCGCGCCGCCGAAGGTACATGGCCCAACGCTCCTGGCGCCCGGCCCGCAAAGCGCTTTACACGCAGCGATTGGGATGAACTCTTCGGCGAGTACGACGTCGTCACCGATGTTGCGGCTATTTTCGCCGATCAGCTGGTCGAGTACTACCCCGATGCAAAGGTTGTTATCGTGCAACGTGATTTCGATAAGTGGTTCGCGAGTTTTCAGAGGGAGGTTCTAGAGACGGGCCTCTTTTCTGCGCCGGTAGAGTTCCTGTACTTTGTCATTGGCACGATCACGGGCTTGCGCTCAGTGAAGGCGATGAAGAAGACACTATTCGGCGCATTCGATGCAAAAGATATCGAGGGCATCAAAGCGAATGCGAGGAAGACTTATTTTGGTTATTATGACCGGATTAGGGAAATAGTGCCCCCAGAACGTAGGCTGGAATATAAACTGGGACAAGGATGGGAGCCGCTTTGTGAGTTTCTAGGAAAAGATATTCCAGATGTGCCTTTCCCCCATGTCAATGACAAAGAAGAACACCAAGAGAGAGTGATACAAGACTTTAAAGACTCGATAGGACTTTGTTTCACTGTCTTGAAACCATGGATTATTGGATTTTCAGGGGTATCAATAGTATTCCTAGCTACTTGGTTTGCTAAATCTTAAGGCTAAAATAGGCGCCGAACGGAATTTGGGAAGGAAATCAATATATGATCGACCGGTATTCTCAAGGTTCTAGAATTCAAATATGTAGGAATGATTGCTTCTAAGGCCCCAATTTTTTATTTTTATTTTAACTTACTTCAAGGCTCAAATCTGGGCGAACTTACTCTTTTACACTAGGTTGTATTGCTTATTCTGGAGCTCGGACTTAATCCAGTAAATATTTTTATTCAAGAAAGTGCTGCTTCACTTCCTTCGTTCTTTGCTTGCTTGGCTCGGTGCGCCCGGTTCCTGTCAGCCCATACTTGTGTTCCGGCAGTAAATCCCGCCCATACAACGCCTGTTATGACCAATTGCATAGTAAAAGTGGAAAACATGTGTCCAAAACTGGGGAGGCCGGGTTTTAATGACCACATGTCCTCCACGCCTAGGCCTGCACTCTGTCGGTATGCCCTTCCAATAACTCGAACCATGAAAGCCTCGAGTGGTAAAACTAAAATACTGGAGACTACATCCCGCAATCCTTCCGTTGCCAAAATGGGTGGGAGCAGCGTCAGTCCAGTCACGTTGTATTTGATATCTTCAGAAGCTTTTGGCTCATTTGCACTTCGCAGTTCTGCCGACCAAGTGCCAAAGGAGCTTTCAACAGCCTCTGTAGCCTCGACATCAAAACTTATCAAGGTTGCATGAGTTATTTCCTCATCCTCTTCCCCAGATAATTCTTGATCTGCATCTAAATCTTGCAGCCGAGGCCGCGAATTGTGGCCATCCGGTGCAGGAATTCCTTCGAGAGCACGCAGTGTTGGTTCATCCTGTGAGCGCCTGGTTGTTCCTTGCTCCAGGCGATCCGGCGAATCATATTCTAGAGGAGGTGGAGAGAATGGTAGCCCTGAGAACATACTGTCGCCTGTTGGTCGGGGTAGAGATTTGTAAATTGGTCGATACAGGATTTGGGCAACAAACTGTTTCACTTTTCCATGGCCAAGTATAACCAACATGGGCGACAAAGTACGAAAGAATGCTAATCCCCATGATAGCAACCCGCCAGCGTCGAGAGTTGGGAATTCTGGTAGCTGGAGCGGCGAAGTGGCAGAGAATGGGATGAAAGATCTCAAACCCGGAACAAATCGAGATGCGGGGATCAGATTAAGTTGCTGGAGAAAAGCAAACATGCGAAAATGTAGGGTGGCTTGGAATGCTATAACATCACGCCTTTGGGAGTTAGCTTGCTTCTAGTAACTCACTCGGAAAACTTACGTTCCCATGAGTATCTTCTTCAATACTGTCTGGCCAGATGACAATTCGAATTCCTCTTCATCAAGAACTGTATCCAAGACTTGCCCGAGAAAAAACAACGTCCAGTCTGAAATGTGATAGGCAAACACGGATGGAAGTCCTGCAAACAAAATGTGGGATACTGAATACATCGTTGCTTCGCCTCGCAGTATTTCATATAACCGTATTTGGGAATATGGCCTGTACAGCTTTTGAAATTAGTAAAATATTGCCGTAAAGTGAAAGTGTATCCTACTAGATCTCGCCTACGTAGTCCAATAACGCTCCATGTACCAGCAATCAGGGTTGCTCGCCCAAATTCCATTAATCTCAGCGCGGTGAATGTCTCTTCATTCTTATCCTGGGTATATTGATTGGCCTTGATCTTGGCCGCGTTTGCGTCTTCGACAACCCCAGTCACTTGCATAACTTCGTTTGCTGCTCGGACATGCTCTCGTTCTCGTCGCTTGGTCTCTGGATTTCTAGGATAGCCACGGTCATTGTATTGTTGAGTAGTGTTTCTGCTAGCTTCGTCATCTGAGCTTTGGATAACGGTGCTTTCGTAATGGCCACGTCCCTAGACGACAGGTTATTAGATTTCTGGTGCAAGAGATAAAGCTGTAGGTAAAGTCTGGATTGGCTGCTGAACACATGGGCGGATAAAGAAAATGGGACAGAAATGATGTAGGTGTGCTCAAGAATAGGAAAAAGAATATACTAACCAATGCCAATGCCGTCAGGGATTCTAGCCTGCCCATCTTGCGTGAATTCTAGAATGTTGCAGCGACTTTTTGATCATGTTCTGGAGCTTCGAGGTTTGGTGTTCAGCTAGAGCTAACAAATACGTTGAAGGCAAGTCGTGCAGGGCAGCGAATAAACAGCATAGCCTCGAACACACCAGGGCAGGGCCAAATATCACTGCCAATGTGGTTGAATCAGCAGGAAGAGAAATAGATCTAGAAAATCAGAAAGACGAAGCTCTGATGTAAGGGTAGGGTAAATGAGGTCAGTCGCGAAATAAAGTTAAGAACACGCTAAAGTTTCTCGCCAGCGACGGGAGGCATCTTGATTCGTTCCATACCCCCCGCTCCGCCCCGCCCCGCTCTGCCCCGCCCCGCTCTGCCCCAACTAAGATAGATCTTTGACTATTAGAGTCTTGATATAGGAACGACAATCCACCTTCATCTCAAGGGAGATTGAGAAGATATGTCCCAGGAACAGTTTGATTTCAATTCACATACAGTAATGCCTATTTCTCCTCCATGGCAAAGTCACGTCCATTTGTCTTGTTTTATTATTATTGCTTGTTTGTAGGATATCCAGCGAACTTGCATGGCCAAGAAGATTCAGAGTTTCAAGCGATTCTAAATTCCTTTATAGAGTAGGTCACTACTTCGCAAATATTTGATGATATTAAGGAGCACAGCATTGATCCACGCGGCGAGTAACACAAGCGATAGGAAACACAATGAGTAAGTTGCTTTATTCTTGAGGGGGTTCGAAAAGCTATGAGATATTTATAATGAAACTATTAAAGGAGTGGAGATAGGAAAAATAACTCTTTCTGAATGATAGTATAAACGTCAATTTTCCCTATCAACCGACTTACTCATCAAAGGAGATTGCGAAAGGGAATTCCAATCATGAATCATCTTCGTGTTCAACAGAGCTTCCTGTACCTCATTTCCTCCCCTCACGATCATCTCCGTATCATACCCACTGATCGCATCGTTCAAACTCAACTCGCCTTTCTGAGCCTTACCCAAAGCCCTAACTAAATTGTCTACGTCACAAATCGCATGATTTAGGCCTTGGCCTCTGTGCGGCGTCATCGGATGTGCTGCATCGCCCGCCAGGGTCGCTCTTCCACCCCTATTATCAAACTCAACCGTCTTCCAGTACGCCAACTCACTAAAACCTACCGGCGTGCCCTCAGGAATCCATTCAATAGCATTCTTCCAGACGCCCACATACTCCGCTGCTCTGGTCTTCAACATCTTCAATTTCTCCTCGTCGCTGCCTTTGAAATCTTTAGGCATGGATGAATGCATAGTCTGAAACTCCCAATTCTGGGGCTCGGGCGAAGTAAAATCTTGTCCGAAAATAGCTGTGTATGTTCCATTCGGATGGAAAGCCACAGTCGTAAAGGAAGCATGCTGATGAAGATCCAGTGCTTGTTCGGCCGTGTACTTAGATCTGACGACTGCCATTACCACGCCGGCCGAACTTGCTTTCGATCTCTCTTCACCAACGATTAAATCGCGAGCTTTAGATCTTGGCCCATCAGCTCCTATCAATACATCTCCACTGGCGCTCGTCCCATCTGCAAAGTGAGCCGAGACCCCACTTCCACTCTCATCGTATGAGATGGAACTCAAAGTCTTCCCATATTTCACCTCGATACCCTCGCTAATTAGTGCTCTAAGTTTCGTCCGCGAAAATCTTCTCATCCCTCCCGAGGGTAATGATTTCAATAACTCTCCCGTTTTTCCATTGTAGAGGCTAAAAACAGCTGTAGGTTTGGCTACAAACTCTGGATCCGGCTGTGTGGTGTTTGTCCGTAACCAAATGTCATCCGGTAATAGAGATTGCAGCAAGGGAAGCGCCCAGTGGACTCCCATTGTCCATTCGCGAGGACGGTGCTCCGACGCGCTAGGTTCGGTCTCAAAGATGCTGTACTTGATACCATCCTAGAAGTTTCTTAGCCAGGTGCCAGACACGTATTTGTTCGCGGGTTATCAAACTCTTTTAAGACCCTGCGCAAGTAGCAGGCCAGTAGTTCCTGCTCCAATAATGAGGACATGGAGATCCTTGACAGCTTTGTTACTCATAATTCTATCCTTCACTTTACGCCTCAGATGCAGAGAGTGATGCGAAAAATGATGTGCTAAATAACAAGAAGCAATACAACGTATCATTGCACCTTCTTATCTGCCCCTGCTGATTGGGAAATCATCTGAGCGCGAAACGCCGAAGGCCGGAGTCCAATTGGCACATCCGACTGGTAGATTAATGATTTAGTTCGCTAAAGTCAAGATTATTGCTGATTCCAACTTCAATGTTACGGTATAATCTCAGTGTATTTCTGGATACACTATAGCACGCCAGTCACCATAATAACTCCGTACTTGGATCACACTCCCCTTGGCCTCGTTCGTTGGGCTTCTGCACCAGGCCTGAGTTTCTCTTCTGTAATATACAACAATAATATACTCTTAAATGCTCTCTGTGGTCCCCGCTATTCTGTCAGAAAGAGGTAGAAGCTCGAGATGCGATCTTAATCTAAACTTTGCTACAGTATGCACTGAGTTAACCTAATCAAATAGAACCTCTACTAATCTTAGAATTATATAATCCAAAAGTCCCGCGCCGCAGGAGGATTTTGCATCAGTCGGCGATCCATCATTCCATGGACATAGCAGTCACCTATCAATTCATAGAAGCTCTGTGAGCCCGCCTGGACCGAACGGAGTATGAATGGAGTCCGCCCACCATATAATACTGCAACGATATCCCCAGCTCTGATATCATCCGGTCCGAGGCCAAGTCGGTCGCCGTGAGTTCGAAAAAGTCGCCGCCCTTTGATCGTATCATTTAGTTTCTCGAGATATGTCCATTTATATTCTACTTCTGTTTGACCTCTCTCTTCCCTCGCACCCGTCATTGTGCTTCGATACCCTGTCGAAGACATCCTTGAACGGTGGTCAGATGTTTTGAAGAGGCTCCGGAAGCCCAGCCAAGCATCAATTTCTTGCTTGCGGCCCTCTTCTTCAAATTTCTTGTCATATATTTTCCCAAGTTGTGGCGGGGAGCTTTCTGAGAGACCTTGATCAGCAATGAGGGTAACTGCCAATGAATTTGCCCTCTGATCTGGAACTGAAGCCATAAGATCTAATTGCCTGCAACCGGCGAGTTCTGTCCATTCATCATAGAACTGGCGAAGATCTTCTAAGGTCGGCTGGGAGTCGATATCTCGGCTTTGAAAGTATTTTATGCTGCCAGCGACGAAGCCATTTACAACGAGATAGTTTCCCGGAGACTGAATGGAATTCCTCTCGTGCTTATAATTCGATGCAATATCAAAGAACTGGCCTGAACCCCCACTGTTAAATTTTCTGACGTTTAGGAAGGAAGAAAATCGAGGCTTGCATGTCCAATCCGGAACCCACGAAGCTCTACGCTGGTCAGAGATGTTCTTTTCCCGGAAAGCACCAGCACAATGAAGGAGATCCAACGAACGTGATTTGGTCAAGTTTTGATATGCGAATTTATGATAGATGACATCTTTCTGAGTTTCCCAACGCAGTTCGCGGTAGAAATCCGTATATTGAGACTCATGGCAGGATATTGGCAGCAAAGCTACAATGCGGTCCCAAGAATCTTGGCAGCCAGAGGCCCAAAAAAAGTCCAAAGCCTGCAATATATCGAAAGAATACCCTTTCTCCGGATCAGGATCCTTTAATCCATGGATAGTATAAAGCACAATAAGTGCAGTCCTCGCTCGTCCTACAAATTGACGGCGTGAGTTGGGGATATTCCACAGGCTTTTGATCGAAGCTGCAAATTCTTCCCAGCCGACGCTCTCCCGGCCACAAGACACAATAGCCTTCTGTGCATGGGTAATTTCCTGGATGATCCAGCGCCGAGAAAACCACCTAATTCTTTCGAAGAAATTAGCAACCTTGCTGGCGTCGGGTATGGTGAAGAACTCTAGCAGATGGTCGTACAACATCTTTGTATCGACGTCCAGCGACGGTTGTTGGGTTTGGGCTCGCCACCATTTGCCATACTTTTTGAAGAACTTGATACACTTCTCTCCATCTGTATCTTTCTCTATATGACGCTGGCTTTGAGTCTTCAGATCGCCTTCATCGAGCCATATAAGCACCCTGTTTGCCTTGCTGTATATTTCTCTCATGTGCCTCAACTGATATTGTTTTTCATCACGATCCGCCTGATTCAAGCATATCGTATCAATCCAAAGGAAGACGTCTTCCAAAGGATTTCTAAATCTCCGAAGAACGGTATCTGCGCTTTTATATATTAAGAGCATCCAAGGGCCATATTCTCCAGAAGGGTCCTGTATAAATAGCTTCTTATCACGATCTTGGGTGGCTAGTTTTTCACTCCCCACTTGCCAACTATAGGAAATCGCATCATACCCGCCTTTACCGACTGCCAAATTGTCAAGGTTCTCTTGGTAAATGTTACATCTAAGGGTTTCCCATTCTTCGCCACGATGCAATTGAATAAGTCGGATTCGCTCACCAGATCTTGGAAGCGGGGTGTATTGATATTCCGGGTATGGTAGAGCGGCCAAAGCTCTCTGGTCCACTCCTTGAGCTGGCGTTGATGGTCGGGAAGGAGTCCAGTCGCCGTAATCCCCCCCACCTCCTTTGCGGAATAAATCGTATTCACCGAGGAACTCATATTCCTGGGTCTGCTCTTTGTAATGCGGTGGACTCCAGAGATCGTTATCAATGTCCCATGGATCTTGCAATATACTTTTATTATTCTCAGAGGTGATACTGTCAACCGGCCTTTCACGATTTGTAGAAGAACCCCGGCGTCTTCCACGGTTATATGATTTATCCTCAAAAGGAGCTTGTTGATCACTAGGTGCTCGGCCACCGGAGACCTGCTGGGGTTTAGCATTGCTGAATTTACTGCTTTGCCCATTCCAGCTCTGGGGCCGGGAACCCTTCCGCCTTGTCCGATCATAATTGCTGGTATCAGAGGATATATTGCTCTTCCTACCAAGAGACGTGGTCGAACTCCTTTCTTCTTCCCTCTCCCTGCTTTCCCGAAGTTTGCGGTCTTCCCTATGAAGATATGCGGCTGCGGCTGCGGCAGTCGCCGCACCAGCTGCTAATATGCCCACCGACTTGAAGCTCGAGTAGTCACCCATGATGTATGTGTATAGCAATTAAAACCGAAAATTAGAAAGATGAGGGAAAATTGAGAAACCGCAATAATGCAGCTAAACATATTTGCCAATTAGTACTACACTGCTGTGGGGCTTGGCATCATGCGAGGTCTGTTCGCAGCTGAATACCTTACCACCCCCGCGCCTACGCGCCGACTTGAAAATGTGATTTAGAGGAAAAGGAAAATGTAAAACAGGCACAGTATTTGGTATGAGGTGGCGCCAAAATGGGTGTCGCAAGGACATTGCGATAAAAACAGGGCAATACCGCATAAGCCTTCTCGTACACCACTACAGAGGCGGGTAGCACATCCTCCCAATAGAGAAAGCAATAAACAGCCTCGGAAGGGTGCATGCATCGGAAGCGATTTAATTCTTTGGATATGTTTTGAATGCTGCAATGCCTTGTCCGAATTGACACCACCGCCAAGGAGTAGCTGAAATCTGTGGCGCAGACAGGCACGCCTGGCCACACCGGGGTTTTATTCAGGGGAATATCTCTTGGAGCGCTCCAGACTATTTTAAACCTTCCGATATTTATATGATTAAATATTTTTATAACCATTATTAAACTTGATACTAACTTTCACAGGTTAGTATTAGCACACGTATTTGAGAGTTTACTATATGTATATGTATTCCTATATAGGATTCATTGAATCCTATCAGAACATAAAAAGTAGGAGGGGACTGTATTAGAGGACACACTCTAACAGATACCTGGTAGCCTGGCACAAGGCTACCAGCTGAGGCTACAGCCTCGGCGTATGCTCTCCTCACCTCTTCTGTCTTTAAACTTCGCTTCTCTAAGTTTTAGTTAATATAATATCTTTCTTGGTTCGTTATGTTGAGGATTTCCCCTTTACAGAAAGCCCTACGATGAGCTCACGACTCATATCCACCGAGGTAAGTTAACTCCTGGCCTCTTACATAATGGCTTCATGACCTGATACGGCTCCTTGTTAGCTCATCAAAACTCCTTTCCACCAAGGTTAAACTGTTTGTACGCTGAGTAACTATTATATAGGAAAGAATTCCGATGCAAGAGATTCCCACTCATTCCAATTTAACAAATCCATCTGATCGCCAGCCAGGATACTGTCAAAGCCTTCAAGTCCAGTACTCTCATCCAGTTTCCAATCACTTGACCATCCGTTGATCATAGGGAGATCGACTGGCTGTTGATTGACCTCCTCATTGCTTCCTACATCAACCTCTATCTCCTCATCAGCTCCCGCACCACCATCTACTACCTCCCCATTCACGGCTGTCCTCCCACGCCATGGATCAATTCCCTTTCCATCATTTTCCCAACCCACCTTTTTCCAGACTCTTCTCCTCAACTCTACCAATATCAAATACCTAGGATAACTTCCCTGTGGATGATAATTCACTCCCATCCTAGATTTATCTGGAACTAAAATCCCATTCAGGATCCTATCCACTCGCAAGCAGATAATTTTGTCAATGAGGGATCGACTGAGCGCTTCTTCTTCGCCAATATCGGGGCAAGTACTGAGATGTAAGAGAAGGATGATCAGGGCTTGGAGGGGTTGAATGATGCCGAGAATTAACCATAAAAAATGAGTGTTGGAAGGAAAAGTGGAGAGGGTGAGGTAGCTATTTAAGAAGGAGCGTGCTGTTCTGATGAGAGAATCAATTCATGGTCTAGATGGATAGAGGATAGCGCGCTCACTTGACAACTTCGCTCTGGCATCCCGTCTCTTTGTATTGATCCAACTGCCAAAATCGTAACCCCAGCATACAATATGCACGGTCAACTTGCATTTTCAAATAAGTTCTTGCCCAAGAATTTTCAGCGGTCAGGTCCCTAGGCACCAATTCTAAAAGATTTTCGATAATAATCTTAAACTGTAAAACTTCGTCTTGGGATGGTTGGCTCTCAAACCACGTTTGCATTCGATTAGCCAATTGATAATGCCCATGGACAACTATAGCCATTAGTGAGAAATTATCTGGCTGTGGTAGAGGCGGTGGCGATCTCCTAGTTGAAGAGTCTACACGGTCATGGAGGAGCGACGGAAGTTGAGTCGTGAATCCCCTTCGATGGATGATAGGAGGTAACCCAGTAGCAATGGTAGACTCTATGTCAAGAAATATAAGATGCCACCAGATACTTCTCCCTATCTCTTGATCAATTGAGCTGCGTTTCTTCAGATCAACGTGAAGCCGGAGTGACTGTGCGAATCGAATAGCCTGTGGGAGGAATCCATACGCGCAGAAAGGCGCAAGCTGACTTGCCTTAAAAGAATTCATAATGATGCATCCTTGAAGAAGCTGAATCGATGCGATTGTGTTTCTAACAGGGTATGAAGCAAGGTCAACCACAGCGAAGATCTCTTCGTAGAGTTCGAGGAGGGCATGTGAGATTGGGAGATTGACTGGATATGAATTGGACGCGCCGGTGTAAAGCACTGCTAATATAAGGGCCACAGCTTCGACAGAGTACGCCGGGGATACTTTTTCCCAGAAACCCAAATACTCTTGCTTCAAGGTTGGTATATAACACACTGGAACAACCGGGTGTATTCCTCGCAGGAAGCTCTCGAAAAGTTGTTGGCATACATCTTGGGAAGGAATTTTTGTCGAAAGGGCAGAAATAAAGTTCTCCCCCAAAGCACTTATCGGTAGAACATGTGGTTTTGGGATACGAGGATCTGGTCCTCTAGACGGCTAGTGACAGGAGTCAGGAAATCTGATAATCACTTGTTGGTACGTACCTCCTGTGATTCAGCAACGGCCCAAAACAAGGACTCGTCTTCTGCGAAGCTTGATTGTCTCACTGTCTGGGCTTGATGCTCTATAACAGACTGCCAAGTACCCGACTTTGGTGAATCGCCCCTTTCAGAACCCGTGACCGCAATCCCTTGCTCGTTCACAAACCTAGCCTTCACTGGTACATCTTCACTGTATTGGCAGTCTTTGGGGCTCTTACGGCATTGAGAACATTTTGGTCTCACACGATCGCATTTGACCTTAGATCACGATTAGTACAGTGGTTCCAAAGCAGTTAGGATGGTACATGCTCTTCGATTTCGACAAGGAGTGCAAACTGTCGTAGCACGCCGACGTCGCACCGGGCCGTCGAAAGATACTGATGGAGATGGGGCCCCTCCTGGCATATTTCTTATTCAAAAGTTGGGCCAAGTTTAACCCTTGTTGGATAATAATAGGTCTATGAGAGATTGTTGGTGGTCGTGGAGGAAACATAAGCGGGGACTATGTTTGGGAGGCATTCGATTTTCGTCGTACTCGGTTCGGCTACAGTATTAGTGTCACCCGCGCCATCACGCTTCAAGAACCAAACCCTACGATTAAGGCTTAAAACACCATACTGTGACGATTACTCCGTAAAAAGATGTGAATTTTAGAGCTATATTACACTTCAAAATGAACTCAAACTTTACTCAAATTTGATGGACTTTAGATCCCGGAAATCCAAGACTTGTGAACCCAAATTTCCCCACCAAGCAGATGACTCTTTCCAGAAACAGAATAGCTTGTAATGCCATTCAGGCGTGTAGCAATTATACAGGTACTAGGTTGAGCTTGGTCCTAATGCCCGCTTTTTCTTGGCATGCTAGTTTCGACCTACACTTCATCCCTGAGGATACTCTGGCAGACAGCTCTTGGGCTTGTATAGCGTGCGGGCATACTGTGGGCTATTAGAGCATTTATTAGTAGCATAAAAGGGAACAGACATAAGGCCTCTAGAAGAGTTTATACGCAGTCGCCTGAAGGTTTGTGATCTAATAGAGAGGATTTTTTTTCTAAGATGTCGGTTAATAATATTCAGAAGGTAGAATTATAATTGTATAAAAATTATAGGCCATCTAATAGAGTAAATTCTACTTTAAAAATAAAATAAATAAAAGGTTAAAGTCAGAATAAATAAAAATCTTAAAAGAGAAGGTAGTAAATAAAGATAGTATCCCGGGGGCATAACAGAGTTAGGACTGGCAACTCGTAGCACCCACCTTGGATTGATGATATCTCCTCTAATAACGTTGTAACTACTCTAAGACTGAGTGTGATAGTCTTCTCGCGTGAAGTAAATGCGAAGCTAACCTAAACTCGCAAAATCTCAACCTGACCCGGACCCGGATTGCCCGTTCAGGGGCACGAGGGTTATACCCTTTCGAACTGGAATTCTCCCGTTCTGCCTATCTTAAAACTGCTTTGCAATGTGTCCCCAAAGTGTGGACTGCCAATGCCCACGACTAGTTGATATGCTAGACACAAGATCGACTCGTTGAGGCACACTTTCACATCGGAGTAGTTCTCATTATCGAATAAGCAATAACCCGTATTGGTTTCGGTTAGAGCTCACCATCATCAATTTGCATGATATTAGAATACTCCACTCATTTCTTCCAGCCCTGTGTCATACCCTTCGTTTCTTTCATGAAAATTTGAGTGAGGTTCTTTATTTCGAGGTCGCCGAAGATCTGCCGCTCTCGCACGAGAAGTCCCGATCGAGCTTAGCGACCCGTCAATTAATGGGTCCAAATCACCTGCTTGGGTCAAAACTTTCGTACGAGATGTCTAAATGGGGTAAAAAGGCTTGTATCATGGCAACTAATAATCTGTCACTTTCATATATTCTTGTTGAGAATTTCCTTGATTCAATATGTTTCTCACTGTTATAACTTCCCTTTCTTCCCTCTTCTTGACGCTCTTTCATCTCTTCTCAACACCATATAGAGCGGCAAAACAACTATATCCTGTAACTTTTGTAATAGCCCCAGATGGCAGACTTAAAGGAAGGTAATGATCAAAGTTCTCCATGTCCTTCACCAACTCCATTACCGGACATTGCCGCCATTGAGGCAGGATCTGTGAACGAAGATATGAAGAAACCGAATGAGATAAATTGGGAAGGCGACGATGACCAGTCGAACCCAAAAAACTGGCCAACAGCAAAGAAATGGCTTAATCTGGGTGTTATATCAGCAATGACTTTCTCAACGTATGCTCTTCAATCTCCTCCCTCCTTTGGTGAAACTAATCTAATCAACTATAGTCCTCTTGCATCCTCCATGTTTGCTCCAGGGGCCCCACAGGCAATGCACGAATTCCACTCCGATAACTCAAATCTCGAAACATTTGTCGTGTCCATATTCGTTCTTGGATTTGCTTTCGGGCCGCTATTGGTTGCTCCCCTGTCAGAAATCTATGGTCGCCGACCCGTGTATGTACTTTCGAACCTTCTCTTCTCTATCTTCACTACGGCATGCGCACTCAGTAAATCTCTTGGAATGCTCATTGCATTCCGCTTTCTCGCAGGCTGTGCTGGTTCAACACCTGTTACACTTGGTGGTGCAACGATTGGAGATGCATTTCCAATAGACAAGCGAGGTGGAGCGATGGCCTTATGGGGTATGGGCCCACTCCTTGGACCTCTTATTGGACCTATTATTGGGGGTTATTTATCTGAAGCAAAGGGATGGAGGTGGGTGTTCTGGCTTCAGCTCATCCTTTCTGGCGTAACATTTGTTCTCGGTGTCGTTTTCTTGAAAGAGACATACTCGGTTGTGATTCTCGAGAGAAAGGCGGAACGGATGAGAAACGAAACTGGAAATCAAGATCTCGTGTCGGTATTACATGACGGGTTAAGTAGCAAGGATCACCTCGCTGAAGCTATCGTTCGACCAACGAAGATGCTCTTCTTCTCCCCCATTGTTCTGTTTCTATCAATCTACACTGCCTTCTTGTTCGGCTACCTTTACCTCTTCGTTACCACTTTCCCACGGGTATTCAACGGGCAGTATCATTTCAGCACCAACGATACAGGTCTTAGCTACATTGGACTTGGAGTTGGCACTTTCTTTGGGTTAGTCATGGCAGGCAAAGGAAGCGATATTGTGTACAAGAAGCTGGAGAAGAAGAACGGTGGAGAAGGCAAGCCCGAGTATAGACTCCCATTACTCGTAATCAGTGCTCCTCTAGTGGCAATCGCGTTTTTCTGGTATGGGTGGTCCGCAGAAGCTAAAGTGCACTGGATTGTCCCTATTCTGGGAACAGGAATGTTCGGATTGGGAATGATGCCTGGATTTGTAGGTCCTAAATCCTTCAGCTTACCTACTCATGGCTCGAACTAATCTATTTTCCAGATGTCCATAAATATGTACCTAGTTCATAGTTTTGGAGTCCACTCAGCATCCGCAATTGCAGCGAGCAAAGTGCTTCAGTCCATTGGTGGTGCTTTACTTCCTCTGGTTGGAGAGCCCATGTATAATCGCCTAGGTCTCGGCTGGGGAAACTCAGTTTTGGCATTCATTGCTCTAGTTTTTGTACCAGTTCCCTGGATTCTCTTCCGGTATGGAGCGGCCTTGAGAGCTAGAGAGAGGGTCAAGTTTTAAATTTAGGTTACTACCTTCAAGGACGCCTTAGCCGGATGATCTCACGACAACTTCAAAGGCCACTTTTGTAGCTTAAATGTTAGATAATGTATAGCAGCAGAAATTCTCCTCACTTGATTAAAATAAACGATTAAAAGTCTATCCCCGGCCGTAATAATATTTCTTGTAAATTGAGAGCTCTGAACCGTAATATGAACCGGCTATATCCCTTGCTACCATGAAACTGGTTGTGGTACACTTTAAGAGGAATATTACTCTTCGCGGCACTCACGTACCTGAGAAGAGCAGTTGGAACTGCGAGAATTCCTGAGACAAAGGCCCCGATAAAGATAAGAAAGATGTCTTTATCTTGAATAGAGAAAATTAAAGTCTGAATATAGTAATGTTTTGGATGCAGCAATATTTCGAAGTTAAACAATAGCTAATGTTCGTAGCGGCCATATATCAGACGTTTTGATGGTTATTTCTTGTGCCGGAAACATAAGGGGACTCCAGAGCTCTTTTATCCGTTGTATCCCGACATTTTCTCACATGCTTCCAAGCGAATAGTGTATTTGTATGGATTTAACACTGTCTTGCTGCCTTTGGAGAATAAGGTGAAGCGAGCAAATAGTGACATCAGATAGATACACGTGCATGTTGCCCCACTCTCCACTTCGAAGTATAACGTATATGACCGACATGTACCTCGTACTTCAAGACTATATTTTGAGCTCTCGGATTTCTATTTACATTTCCAAGTAACCCTGAATTACCTAATAATTGAGTAATTAAAGCTCCTTAAGATGGGGAAAAGCGCAGCGGAATACACCCCTTCCACCTCAACGGCTACTCACTCCGACTCAGCCTCTCTATTCTCAAAAGTGAGTAGTCGCATGAAAGCTCTTCGACCGAGAAAACTGTTCTCCAGTCTTCTCGAAACTGGGCAACAGGATACAATAGCCGTGCGAGGGCAGAAATGTAACGGCTGCGGTAACGACGAGCCTGGAAAACGATATAACAATAACGCACACTGCGGATATTGTTATCCCACGGTACCGGGAGGCCACAACCATGCCGGCGACTTCGGTTGCTTTAGCGGTAACTGCACAGTGACTATGCTCGATGGCTCTATCAAGCGCATAGATGATCTCAAAAAAGGGGATCGAATCACTTGTGCAGATGGGAAGGGTATTGTAGCAGAGGTCGTCTGCATTTTATCCATACCTGTTCCACGCGGATGGCTATCAATGGCGCGCTTCCCAGGTGGTCTAGAAATAACACCTACGCATCCAATCTTATTGAGAAATGAGTGGGTTCTACCTCGCGACCTCCAGACGCCACAAACTATGGCCTGCAGCAGGGTCTTCAACCTTCTAGTAGATCAACATCACACGGCTGTTGTAAACGGCGTCACATGCACGTTACTGGGTCACAAACGTGATGGAGACACAAAGCATGAGTTCTGGGGCAACTGGAATGCGGTCGCGCGCTGCTTAAAAAGTGCTGATAGTGAAGGATTTGAAAGGGGTATTGTGGAGGTTAAGAGAAACCTGAGAAGTAGTAGTGGAAGTGTTTGGGGCTTTGAATGTGTAGATGGAAGGGAAGTGATAGAGGTGAAATAGCTAAAGAGCAATTATTATTTCGTGAATACCTTTTTCCTTACAGGGCTATACAGAGACGTATTAAAAGAACGCTAAACTCGAAAGCCCTAGCCTTATCCTTATCGAGGGCCCCTGCACCCTGCAGCCGAAATAATTTTTTGAGCAAAATCTCCTTGAGGGACATGGCATCAACAACAATATTCACCTTATTCCCTAACCCAACGCTGGACATTTGATGTCGGTGCAATGGCAAGTAAAGCGCCGTATAAGACGACCTTTGACCCGGAACATACAATCCAACCAATTTATACCGGTGGCAGTGTTGCCCTTGACCAAAGCGGGCGCATTCTTGCTACTACTCTCGGAGAAGATGCTTTGCTAACAGACCTCGACACGGGAAGACAACTTGCGAAGATTGAAGGAGTACGTTTCTGTGTTCTTCCATTCACAATTGTGGACATTTGCTGACCCCGTGTCTAGGATGGCGAGCTCATTTCAACCCTCACCTGTGTGTACCACTTGCCCCTCCTTGTGACGCTACTGACCGTTTTACCAGTGACCCCCTCTGCTTCTCACCTCATAATATGCTCGAGATCTTTATCAATGCGGATATATGCGCTCAAACCATCTCCGATCTCTGCCAACACTCTGAAATTCGAACTTCTACGAACCCTAAAACCCCACCCCACACCTGTAGTTGTGCTCGCGATTGATCGGACCAGTACATTACTGGCTACAGGGTCTGCAGATGGTACTGTGAAGGTCTGGGATATCATAGGAGGATATATAACCCATACATTTCGGGGACCCAGTGTCCTCATTTCCGCCCTTCATTTCTTCGAAATTGTTGCAGGAGCAACAGAGGATATCTCAAGCTCCTCGAATTCAAAGAAGCGACAGAGCAAAGTGGCAAGCGAAGAGAAAGATGAAGAAACTAGAGGGTTTAGATTAGCATCTGGGAGCCAGGACGGAAAGATTCGAATCTGGGATCTATACAAGAGAACTTGCGCCTCGACCCTGGATTCCCACGTTTCCGATGTGACAGCTTTAGATTACTCTTCAAACGAAAATGCCCTCTTGACCGCAAGCAGAGATAAAACCATGATGTGGTGGGATGCTAAAACGTGGAAAGTCCGGAAAGTTGCCCTCGTCTTGGAGGAAGTCGAGGCTGCCGGATTTATAGAATCTGGCAAGCTGGCATATACGGGTGGAATCGGTGGAAATATCCGCATATGGGAATCAGAAAATGGCCGAGAGGTTACTGAACCCCAATCTACAAAAGGAGAGGCGGAGTCTGTGGTTAATTGCATATCGTATCAAGGGCTACCTTTCATTCTATCGATTCAATCCGACCACACAATGACGCTCCATTCCACCACCTCTTTAGATCATATCAAATCAGATGAAACCATTGCACCACTAAAAGAAATAAGACGCATATCAGGAACCCACGATGAAATAATTGATCTTGGTTATCTCTTGCCGGATCGCTCGTTACTAGCTCTTGCAACAAATTCCGAAGAAATTCGGATCATATCTCTCAACGACGAGGAGAGCTCAAACTCAGATTCAAATTATTTTGGGGCAGATGTCGCTCAGTTGAAAGGCCACGAAGACATTATCATCTGTCTTGATATAGATTGGTCCGGCCATTGGATTGCCACTGGCGCAAAGGACAATTCAGCGCGGTTATGGAGGATTGACAATGAAACCTCTTCATTTACTTGCTATGCAATATTCACAGGACATGCCGAATCTCTAGGTGCAATCTCATTACCGCGAGTACCACCACCAGAAACGTCGGCTGCCTATAGATCTCCTTTAGATCACCCCCCCGAATATCTCTTAACAGGTTCTCAAGACAGAACTATCAAGCGTTGGGACATTCCATCTGTTGCTGCAATGGCTTCAGCTCGCAAAGCCCCACGGGCATTGTATACTAGGAAGGCACATGACAAGGATATTAACGCCATCGATATCAATCATAACTCACAGTTATTTGCGTCAGCTTCTCAAGACCGAACAGTGAAAATCTGGTCTGTCGAAGATGGAGAGGTTCAAGGCGTTCTTCGCGGTCACAGGAGAGGTGTTTGGTCTGTGAAATTTGCTCCCAAAGATACTCCAACAATCACTGGCGAGAGTGGCTCCGCGGCTGGCAAAGGTCTCATTCTCACTGGTAGTGGAGATAAAATGGTCAAGATCTGGAATTTGTCCGATTACAGTTGCTTAGGTACTTTTGAAGGGCATGCAAACAGTGTTCTCAAGGTGGCTTGGCTAAATACTCCGAAACCTGAAGAGCGTGGTAGGAAGCATATTCAAGTAGCCAGCGCTGGTGGTGACGGTTTAGTGAAAGTCTGGAATGTCAATACAAGGGAAGAAGAATGCACATTGGACAACCATGAAGATCGAGTTTGGGCATTGACCGTGCATCCTGTTAGTAACATGATTGTTTCTGGATCTGGCGATTCAACTGTCACTTTCTGGAAGGACACCACATCCTCAACCCAGGCAGCAACGACTGCTGCCGCAACACAGTTCGTTGAGCAAGAACAGGAATTGCAGAATTATATCCATTCCAAATCATACCGTCAAGCAATCACCCTTGCCATACAACTCAATCATCCTGCACGATTACTTGCACTCTTCACTTCCGTGGTTACCAGTGTTCCGGAAGAGGGAAGCCTGTGCGGGGTCGGGGCGGTAGATGACGTCCTTGCCAGCTTATCAGACCAGCAAATATATCTTTTACTATTAAGATTACGTGACTGGAACACAAACAACAGGACTGCCTACGTAGCCCAGAGGATTCTAGCTGTGCTCGTGAAGAGCTATCCTGCCTCAAAACTATCAAATCTAAGGGTTCGCGGGGCCGAAGAGAAGACTCTGAGAGATACGCTGGATGCGTTAAGTGTGTATACGTGGAAAAACTATCAAAAGGTGGAGGAATTATTTGATGAAAGTTATCTGCTTGATTACACTTTAGGGGAAATGGATGGTCTGAGCTTGCTGGACGAAGAAAATCGGGTGGCTAATGGATTCAGCGCCAACGGAGATCAGGATATGATCATGTTATAAATAAGAGAATTGTCAGAACTTCACTCGACACAAACGAGCATTAGTGCGTGACACTATGAGGACAAAATCCGCTCTATCTCCTAAACACACAACTTTGAAATTAGAAGTAGCCAGAAGATGAACTATTAAAAGCTTATAGGAAGATAAACACCAAGAATCGGAAATTTTAGTTCATTTTTGATTTCAATGTGCACTCTTTCGGCATCGCCGCCCGCATTAAACCGCGGCGTTTTTGATTGGCTGCCATGATCAGGCTGCGCCTGCTCGGATGGCGACCATGTCGCATGTCGCGAGGCTCTGGTATATCAACCCCATTTTTCCTTCTCTGGCCAACAATTGTGCTAATTTTCTGCTCGGGGGACCTTTGCTTTTCTATCTGAGCATATTTATGATTTCTGTAGGTCTTGGGAGCGCGTGTCTAATGCTTCTATGACCCTATTCCTTCGAGAGAGCAGTCAGCGGCTAACAGCTCTTTGCTAGATCAATTGGCAACTTCGGTCGATATGCTTGAAGATAGGCCCTCACTTCTCCAGAAACACGCCAGATCTCCGCCGCGCTATAGTGAGAAGTATATTTGCAGCCCAATTGTGTCCCGAATCGTCCCAGTACCTCCAGATTCTGTCTAGAATTACCGACATTCCAGCCCCTCAGCCCAGACTTTGTAATGCGTCTCATCAACGTGAAGACGTTCAAGTTAGAGGAGTTCTTCGACGACTCGGTCCCGCCTTACGCAATATTATCACATACTTGGGGGAAAGACAGCGAAGAAGTATCATTTCGAGATGTGGAGGAGGGGAAAATTGAGAATGCTGAGACCCGGCCGATCAAACTAGATGGGTGCTGCAAGCAAGCTTGGAACGATGGCCTCCGGTATGCTTGGATCGATACCTGTTGCATCGACAAGTCAAATGCGGTAGAACTTGGCGAGGCTATCAACTCTATGTTCAAATGGTATGGGCATTCCTCTGTTTGCTATACCTATCTTGCAGATGTTCCTACCGACGACAATCCTCGGGACCCTACATCTAAATTCTATTCAAGCCGGTGGTTCACGAGAGGATGGACTTTACAAGAACTTCTAGCTCCCAAAAAACTGCGCTTCTACGATTCACAGTGGTGTTACCTTGGAACTAAGAGTGAGATGTCGGGCATAATCGAGAAAATTACTGGGATACCCCGCCCGTTCCTGCTAGGCATAGTGGATTTGCGTGACGCAAGTGTGGCACAACGGATGTCCTGGGCCGCAAATCGAGTCACAAAGCGAAAGGAAGATATAGCCTACTGTCTGCTAGGAATTTTCGGTGTGATGATGCCGATGATCTACGGTGAGGGCGACAGAGCATTCAACCGGCTGCAACAGGACATTATGAGGGAGAATATAGACGATTCTATCCTAGCATGGGGCCTTAAATTAACAGAACCGGCTCCTAGCAATCAAACAGATGTTATATCCGGGGGGATCTTCGCCACTGCACCATCAGACTTTGCGGATTGTGGACACATTGTTTCACACGTGCAATATGCTACGCCTTCAAACTCGTTTGATATCTTTGGTGGTAGTCTCCGGATCCACCTTCCTCTTGTGAAAACTTCGTCTGGAGAGACATTTGGCCTACTTAGATGCGGACCAGGGCAAAATACAGAGCAGGTAGTGGGAATCCCCCTTGACATTGCCATGCCCAGTGGGTCATCCGACGAATACATTAGACCGCAAGGACGTTATCCTGTGCTGTTTCCTAGGGCTACATCGGAAGTTTCAACCAAACTTATTCACATCCGGAAGGATCGCCAAAACAGGGCGGTCGTGGCAATGAATCGGCGATATTGGTTCTATGTTGAGGAATCCGGTGAAACTGACCTGGAACTTGTCGAAGTAGAGCCTCGGGATCGCTGGCATCGAGATAAAGCTATGATTGCCACGATAGCCGAATCGGATCCCAATTACATTCAGCGAACCTTAACTCGATTCCGCCAAAAAAAGGAAAGTTCCCCGGACTTCGTGGTAGTGCTTGAGTTCGAGGCACAGACCTCACATATGCAGGCTCGGTGCCATGTTATGATAGTTGCCCGAGAGACTATTTTAGAGAATGTGGCAGGGAGTTTCATCCACATGAGTCAACAAGCTTTTGGGAAACAGAGCGCTAGTAATGGCATATTTAATCTACATGTAACCCTGAGGCAAGAATCTATTGCAGCACAGCCCATGTTTATTATCAGACTAGCTACATTGCCTAGTCCGCCAGATGTTACTGTCGATGCAACCTTGGAGTTGCAACAGCTGGGTTTGAGGCTCAAGTTAGTAGATATACTGTTAGAAGAAGAAGAAAAACGTCAGGAAGAAGAAATTATAACAAGCCAGGTAGAGCAACAAATGACGAGTATTGAATCGTTAAAAGGAGACTTAGGCAAGATAGAAGAGGAAATCAGATATCTCAATGAAAAGAGAAATGTTCTTGTTGACACACTGCAGCAAAGCTCTCGAGAAATGGACAAGCTCGTTACTAGAGCCAAGAAGATCGGGAGAGATCAAAATGGTCTGTCGGAGGAAAGATCGCAGACACAACGGAGTTTAAGTGATCTCTTCGAAGCGGATTTTGATGCAAGAGAAGCCCAAAATAACGGAGTGAATGTTGATGCGGATCCTGAACTTCTGATCGAGAAGCGAGCTAAACTCGATGCAAAAGATGATCACGGTCGGACGCTGCTATTGTGGGCTGCCATGAAAGGACAAGTGGCCGTGGTCCAGCAGCTACTTGATATAGGCCGAGTCGACAGGGACTTGAGAGATAATTACGGTGCGACGGCTCTTTCTTTGGCTGCTGCAAATGGACACGAGGCTGTGGTCAAGCTGCTGATCGCAAAAGGCGCTTACCTCGAGCCAAAGAATATAAATGACGACACAGCTCTATCTTTGGCCGCTGCAAATGGGCACGAGGCTGTAGTCAAGCTGCTGATCGTAAGAGGTGCTTTTCTCGAGCAAAAGGATGTAAATGGCCGTACGCCTCTATCGCGAGCTGCTGCAAATGGGCACGAGGCCGTGGTTAAACTACTGCTTGACACAGGCCAAGTCGAGGAGGATTCGAAAGATCTTGGCGACATAACGCCTCTATATTGGGCTGCTTACAGAGGACACGGGGCTGTGGTCAAGCTGCTGATCGCAAAGGGCGCCTTTTTCGAGCCGAAATATATAAACAGCCATAAGCCTATATCGAAGATTGCTAAGAAAGGACACGAGTTTGTGGTGAAGCTGATGTGTGAAACAGGCAAAGTCGAGGCCGACTCAAAGGATAGGGTCACTCGGTTGCGACCGCTGGGTAGTCCCAAAACACGTAAAGCAACTCGAGTCCCAATCGCAGATTAAGGATGGCGATATGTCTCTGTAGCGAGCAATATAGGGAAATAATAAGGATATAATGAAGAATTTTGTCCTTCCCTACCTCTCAAACTTATAGCAACATCACTTCCTATAGTTACATAATATACCTCTGGCATATTAAACTCAAATCTACCTAGAAATAAAACATTAATATTCCTTGCCAAAACATGTATTATAAGGGGAAAATAGTACGGCCGTCTTATATATGGCAGTTGCTTATCAGTAACAGCCCTCAAAAATCCTCCCGTTCACGTTTAGTCTTTTCGAAGAAAAGGGGGAAGTTTCCACTGACGTGAGTCCGGTTCTGGGTCGGAAGGGGGAACTCTCTTTTCTGGAGCCAGCTAATGAACAAAAATTTCAGAATTGAATCATTAAAGTATACTCTCTGCCTAGGTGAATAATATGGTTATTAGGGCCTACTAAAGCAGATCCACTAGTTTTTGAAGTATATCAATCAGAGTCGGACTCTATATCCATATCACTACCATCTTCCTGGTCGTAACTTTCATATGTTTTCTCTTCCTCCTCTTCTTCGCCTGCGTCATCGTTCTCATAGCTCGCGTCTTCTTGTATAGGACCCCAGTCATTTGTCTCTTCATTCCAAGCACTACTCTCTCGTCCTGCTGCTACCTCATCGATATGTTGCCTCTCGAGTGCATACGCAGCCTTATTCGCCTCGAGGACCCGAATACGCTCTTCATGACTCTCATACTCGTCGTGATCATCACCTAAGTATTCTTGCTCCTCTTGCCGGGATCGGATACATCTTCTTCTAAGTAAGTATCATCCAAGGATATATTTCAAACTGATATCTGACACTCACTCATCGGTATCGTCAATCATACGTTGCAGCATTTCCCTCAGCTCTTCGGGTGATGCTCCGGCATCACGTCTCTCGCTATACTCCCGGGCGTCATTTTGGAGCTCATATTCTACTTCATGATGGTTGAAACGGTCGTCATCGGCCATAGCGGGTATATGATTAAGCTGACGATGGCTTTAATGATTCTAAAGTTGTTTATGTCCTAGTTATGAATCAAATTCATTGGGTGTTGTAGAGGAGGCTGCGCGATTTAGGCACCAAACACCACTGGAAACCCCCCAGCTTGGCTTTCATTCTTCCACGCACTTTTCATGATACGTCATGGCCTCAACTTATTTGCAGATCCACGTGTCAAAATCTGCTACTTTGCTGAGGCGCTTCAGGAAGGTAAGCCGAGTTTCATAATAGGTAGTCATATTAAAAAGGGTCCATTTATTTTGTTTGAAGCCTATCAATAACTTCCAGTTGCTGGTTATACTCAAAGAGGTTTAACATTTCTGTAAACTACGCTCGTACAGTAGATACAACGAGAGAAAATATAGAAAACAGCAAAGAGGGGATATATTAAACATTCGACATAAAAGGTTTCTAAACTACAAATTACCCTAATTACCGAGACTCCTATACGGCGGATTACCCGAATTCTGAATTTGATGTGTTGCCGCCGCCCCTTGCACTCTTCTGTTAATCAAATAATCTTGAGCGGCATATTCGGTCATCTTGATGTTGTGATTATAGCCTAGCTGTTGCTTATTCAAATTGTTCAGCTGCTCCTGTTGGCCAAGCCTCATATTGCCACTTTGGTTCTGGTAGTCTAGTTCGATGCTTCTGAACTGTTGCTGCTCCCCAAGCCTCAAGTTGCCGCTTTGTTGCTGGTATTGCAAGTCGATCATTTTAGCTTGCTGCTGTGCCTCAAGTGACATGTTGCTCCTGCGATACTGGTAGTCCAGATTGAGGTTGTTTCTTGTCTGCAGCGTGTTGTTCTGTATTAATCCTTCCGTTTCAAGAGTCTGCAGCTTTTGATTGTCAGATACTTGCTGGTAGCCTAATTTTTGCTGATCCGTTGCCTGCTGGAACCCTAGTTTTTCTTGGTTCGAGGATTGAAGATAATTCATCTGAAGGCCTTGCTTCTGCTGCAAGTTATGATTCTGAATCTGTCCCATCATGTCCTCCGCCTCTAACTTGTAAGCGCGGTCTTGTTGAGTCATCTGTAATTTATCGTGCATCGTGTCGCGATCGATCTGACCCTGAATCCTTCGTGTTTCTACCGAATCTCGGTTTATCGTGGTTTGGGTATTGATTTTCTGGTCATCAGTGGCACGCTGATGTTGCAATAGCCCCTGTCGATTCACGTCTTCAAGCATATTCTTGTTTTGCCTGGAATTGAATTCGATGTCTCCAAGTTCACGGTTCATTTGGATTCTTCCTGTGTTCATCTCGATGGTATGCTGTAGTTTATGGTCCATATCTTCGCGGTCCAGGCCACTCCTTGATTCTCTGAATTTGATCTCGTCCATCTGTTTCTGTCGATTAAGATCCAACTCGCTTGAAATACCCCCTAATCTGAGATTCTGTTGTGCTTCGAGACCAGAGTATCGCATGCCTTGTTCCTGATCTAGGTATCTTAATTTTTGTTCCTGGGTCATACCCTCAAACTGCAATTGAGCCTCCCGACTTCGTTGCTGCAGCCCAAACTTTTTCTCATGCTGGGCAGTTTCAATGTTCAGCTTCATCTGATTTGCAGCTGCCATCTCACCCAAACGACGGTCGTAGAGCTCTTCCTGCTGAACAAGCCCAGCACGGTGATCTCTGTCGCGCAGTGTGGCGTTCAATAGGTGTGCATCAAGCGCATGTGCAGACTGCTGTTGTCCCATGTTTTCACGCTGTTCCATCACCATCAAATGTTGTCTTTGACTGAGGAGTTGCCGATTCGCCATTTCTTGGTCTTGTCTCTTCAATTTTCGTTCAAAATCCTCTTCCTCTTCTTCGATTCGCGTGGATCGTATCCATTTCTTATGATCCAGATCTAGAAGTCTTTGTGGCATGCCGATAGCGTCTTTGGGTTGCTGCATACGCTCTTTCGCGTAGTACCTGTCAGTAGCGTTGAAGTCTTGGAGCCTTTCCAGTATTTCGTTTGCGGTAGCTTCAGGCTGCCGACTGATTCCTTTCTTGATGTACATAGTGGGCGAATAGAAGTAGTCTCCTTCCTCGTAGACATTTTGTGGATCGTTCAAGTCTTTCCACCACACATCAATCACTTCTTTAAGAACAGGTTCTGGGTGGGCATTCTCCATAGCCAGGAAGTAAGCCGTCCTGCCCCGGCATTTCCTCAGAGGTTCGGCCTTAGCAGCAGCCAGCTCAGTAAGAGTCTCTTTGAGTCTGACAGGATCGTGGGATCCCTTGCAGGCATAGCATAGCTCACACAGTGGACTACGACCTGCATGTTTTGAGGATGGGAAGTGTACTTCGTGACCTGCTTTGATAAGCAGTTTAACAGCATCAGGATGAAGTTCCCTAGCTGCTTCATGAAGACTGCCATCATTACGAGGAGGATTCTTTTTTAGAACAGACTTTATGGCTGAGATGCTGCCGTTGCGAGCAGCATGGCACAAAGGAGTTCTGTCGTCACTATCCTTGTGTCTTACACTTGCACCACGATCAAGTAAGGTCGACAAGATCGACGTTCTTCCCTTCCCAGCAGCGAGCATTAGCGCGCTTCTCTTAGACTCCATGGGAATATAGTTGATATCCGCTGAGATAAATTTAGTATGGATTGGTTCTTAGGGTAGAAACTCCTGAACTTACCTCCGTGCGCAAGCAGGACATCTATCACTTCGTCGGAACAATTTCTCTCTAAAGCGACAAGAAGAGGAGAAAGCCGATCGGAAACAGGCTCATCGTACGCATTCTCGTACATGTCCCAAACTATGGTCATTGACAAGTCTGCGCCTAGTTCGCATATCTCCTTTGTTAAACGAGCCGAGGTAGGATAGCTATTGAGGCAATAGAAGATCAATGGAAAACCAATATCAGAGAGATTATTATTGACATCCGGCTTTGTGGTTACACTCTCATTTTCAGTCACTAACTTAAACAAGTGAAAGACCATCTCTTCATCAAGATTATTGCTCAATGCAGCTTTCAAACTCATGTAGAGTGAATGGGGATCTGGATTTTTCTGCAGCAGCAGCTCAAAAAGATCATGTCTCGCATGGTGAGTAGTAAGCTGTAGAGATTTCCCGTGATCAAAATTCACGTCAGCACCGTTCGCTAGAAGTAGTTGAAGCAGGTCTTGTGAAGCCACTCCATCTAAGACGTAAGTCAGAGCAAGAGTAAGGGCATAGTGTACGCCTTTGTCTGCAGTTCCATGTGAGAGAAGGATTGCAACGAGTTCGTAATATTTTTCGTCTAGCCACAAACTACCCGATTCAGTCATAGCATTAAACGCGTTGGTAAAAGTCAGAGGGTCATTTATGACATTGGTTAGAATTTCTACAGCATCAGTGTTGCCGGACTGTGCCGCCTTCACCAAAGCAACTACAGATTACAGGCATAATTAGCTTTCTATTTTAAAAGAACGGGGGAGGGGTAGGCGGGGTCGAGAAGCCCATGCTTGCTTATTCTTGAACACCTGCTTCTGAATGCAAACTTCGTCGTACATGACCCTTCGGCACTTCAGATAGCGAGATAGGTGCACATAAATAAGAGGGAACATGGGATTCATCCCGAAAGCTTACGTACCATGTGCAGAGTCCGCGTAGGCTTTCTTGCTCACAAGTATGTGCAATATGTCGAGAGCATCTGGATTAGCTAGCCATCCTTCACCTGGGTTCGCATCGGTCGAAAGCAAAGCATTCAATGCTTTGGAGAAGCAGCTAAAATTTTCTTCGTCAATATTTCTAGCCAAGACAGTGACGAGATCAAGTCGAAATAGCTTGGCACTGTTGATCAAAGCCTCATCTACAGAGTCTCCGCGAGCACCTTTTTCGGCAAGAATATGCAAAACATGTGATCCTTCCACAGAGGTATATTTCTTGACGTCACGAGTAGCTGCCGTAAATGCCTCGGTACACATATTCTCGTCGGCATTTCGTGAAAGAAGCTCTACGACTTCAACATTAAAGGCTGCTGCAGCTGCAACCAAAGCAGCTCCAACGGCATCAGTGGCAACACCATTATTGTGCAGGAAATCGATAGTTTCTAGATAGTTTGGTGAAAGCCAGGATTCATTTGATGTTGCTGCGCGGAATGCATGGCTGTGAGCATCCGTGTTACTGATGTAAGGTTTTAGAAGATTAAGTGCTTGGAGATCGAGAGCTTTGGCTGCGGAGATGTAGGCTATATCAACAGGCTCCCCATTAGCCTTATGAATTAGCAGAAACTTGATGAGGTCAAGATGACGTCGCCATTCTTGTGTTTCTAAAGTTGCTGCCGTAAAGGCCTTCGTGTATACTTCTGGATGATCAATCTTGGGGGATAGCAATTTCACCGAATCCAAGTTTAGAGCTTGGGCGCCTTTGATTAACGCAAATTCAACCGCATCTCCTTCGACACCTGATTTGAGAAGTAATTGAATAAGGCGTAGCGCAGAAAGCCATTCGGATTCTGTGCTCACAGCACGGTAAAGAGCCGTATTAAAAACGGCTACATCAGTGATATAAGGATGCAAAAGCTGGACAGCATCGAAATGTAGGTACAGGCTTGCTTGAATGAAGGCTTTGTTAATGCTGGCTTGAGACGGTTTTCGCACTAGCAAATACTCAGCGATTCGCAGTCCCTCGGGACATAGCCATTCTTTCTCAAGTCCGGCCAAGGATGTGAAGGCAGATTCTACGACGGTTGAGATGCTCTTTGGCTCTAACACGTTGCGGAGCGCATCAATATCGAGTGCTGCGGCTGCTTTTGACGCCGCAACTTCGATGGTTTTGGTCGAGACGCCCTTTTTAAGAAGGAATTCGGTGATGCGAAGTCCACCTGGAGCACGCCATAAATCTTCGCTCAGCAGAATAGCTCGGAGCACATCATCTGTGACTTGGGGGAAACGTTTTGAGTTTGCTAAGACCTTGAGGCCTTCTAGGTCAAGAATTTTTGCCAGCTCAATGGCAGCGATAGATAGCACCTCGGTGGGGACTTCATGCTTGGCCAAAATGGAAGCGATGCTAAGCTGGTCTGAAGAAAGTTGTCCTGGCTTGTCTCGCGACCGAGTAAGAGCTTTGAAACAAGCTGGAATAACGGCAACCGCAACGGGGCTTTTAAGAAACACATTTAAAGCGTCATAGTTTGATGTCTTTGCCGCGTATGATGCCGCCTCTTCAACTGCAGCCCCTCTCGGCCCATATTCCAAAAGGAAATTAACAATGTGTAGTCCTTCCAATGAAGTCCATCTTTCGTTATCCAACACGATGGCGCTGAAGGCTAATTCAACGGCCTTTTCCTTGTCCTCGCATGCAGATAAAAGCATTCGGAGTGCCGATAGATTCAATGCCTCCGAAGCAGTTTCAATGAGTTTATGGATTGGTGAACCAGAAACGCCTTTACCTAATAGATGCTCGACAAACTCCAAGCCTTTGGGAGAGAGCCATGCATCTCCTGCAAGAGAAACAGCATCGAGCGCGCTATCGTAAAGGGCTCTTGAATTCTCTAATGGAGCAAGTGCTTTGAGAAAAGCGACATCGTATGTGGTGGCTGCGAGACGAGCGACATTCTCAGCATCTTCACTGCCTAAACCGTTTTCCACTAGGTAAAAGAGTATAGTGCGACTAGTGGAAGAGCCTAGCGGCTGTGCGTTGTCCATAAGTCCTTGAAATGCTGCGTGAATTGTGAGACGTTTTTGAGACTGTTTGGTTATCATTTTTACACCCGTCAGGCTACCAGCTTTTGCTGCTGCCCTGGCTGCATTGGCCACCGCAACATCAGACGCACCATTAGTTAACAATAGTTCGGTAGCGGCTAAGCCTTCCCTCGATGTCAGAAGCTGCTCCTGTTTAGCGAGTAGGCTAAGGGATTCTGAAAATGCATCTTTCGAAGAAACATATGCAACAAAATGGTTCATTCCTTTGAGGTCGGCAACGGATCCAACCTTCACAAAAGCATCGTCAACAGTAGGGCCTTCGAGCCCTTGTTTGAGGAGAAACTGAATGATTTCGAGCCGATTACCGTAAAACGCCGTGCCAGGTTCTTTGTCATTTACAACAACCTCGAATGCGGACAGAGCAATAGAACGGTCGGAGAGATATGGGTATAGAGCGCTGACCCATTCATACTCGAGAGCCTGGGTTGCCCGTACAAATAACTCGTCAATAACACCTCCTTTTGCTCCCTTCTTAAGAAGATATAGTGTCATCGCAAGTTTCTCCCGGTCTAGTGGCGTGTTATCGCGCACCAAAAGATCCTGAAGTGCCTCAGAGTAAATACTGTCGGATGTCAAGTGGTCCGCAAAGATATGTGCAGAATGTCGATTGCGTGTTTTAACTGCGGTGACGAAAAGTGCATCTGCCCATGTACCTGTGCCACAATGGCTGACAAGCAACTTTACCATTGGGAGACTTGAACCGTCCGGAATTTGCCAATCTGCATGGTTACTGAGAACCGCTCTGAGTGGCAAAAGTAGGCTGTCTTTATCAGTAACTGTAGGAAGTAGCTTCTCGACGATTTGAAGATCAAGATTCACTGAAGGTGGCACTAGATTTTCACCAAATGCGGTGTGCAGTGAAGCTCCAGCTCCGACCAGTAGACGGACAGTGAGACTGTCATAGCGAGGTTCCTTTAGAATTTGTGGTAACGCGGCGTCGAGTGAGGCCCTCTCCAACCCGGCACCTATTATTAACTCGAGAACCTCATGCCGAGCGCTTCCGCGTAGTGTCAATGCCTCCGAGAACCCGTACTTGAGGGAAGACTTAGATATTTCAACAACTAGCAACTCGGCAAGTGTTTTAGTGTCAACTCGCTTGATGCAGGCTTTTAGCGGCTCTCCCAGTGCATGATTTGGTGAGGCCCCCCAGCGAAGGAAGAGTCTACTCAAGCACAATGCTGCATCTTTGGAAGCGCACCGAGTTGCATCAAGCAAAAGATCATTCAGAGGAGTGGCGGCTTTTGAGGGGCCATACAGCATTTCGAAAGTCTGCTGCATGTAGGGTACACTATATGGTAGGGATTCGTCCTCACTCTCTACCAGCGCAAACAGCTTTCGTATCTGTTTCCAGATCATTGTGAATGCCTGGAACTGAGGTGTCTTCTGTGACAGCATCGTTTCTAAGAGGTCGAGTCTCTCCAATTGCACTGCCATGGCAACGGCCTTACCCTCGGAATAGTCTAGAGAAGCACACTTGAGCAGAGTCTTCACCTTCTCCAAGGCTTCAGGGCTTCTATCAATAGCGGATACTAGTTCTTGGTCCACTATCGGACCAGATGCTCCCGCGTCAAGGAGTATGGACCAGATTTCCAGTTTTGCTGGATTTTCATCCCCTAAACACTTGGTTGTGTGTTGAACGGCCGAGTTGAGGATTTTCTTAGTAGGTTTGGCAGTTGTCAATACGCCAACAACTGGAGAATTTGCTGCCTGGATCGCAGAGAGTAGTGCCATTCCGTCAGAATAGCTCGCTTTTGCGCCAGCGCTTTGAATAAGCAGATCGATTAAAGTCATGATGTTTGGGCTCTCTATCTGCTCGGGGGCGCAGCAGGCTACGAGCATTTGAGAAGTATAATCTCCGGAGACACCTAACGTTAGAAACTCGGAGATGATTTTTTGCGTTTCCTCTGGATTGAAAGCATAGTTTCTGACGAGTTGTAGATGCACTCCAGTACTGGCATAGTCCGAAAATGACCTGTTGTTGCTTGAGCGTAGAACTTCCAAGGCCAGACCAGAGTTATTATCTTCTATCGCAAACTGGAACAGCTTTGGTGCAGGGAATGTACTGTGGCGAAACGCAGTGCATTCAGTCAATATGGAAGTGATATCCTGTTCGCGTGCTGCGATGAACGGCACAACAGTCTTGCTCATCCGAGGACCGGAGGCACCGGCATAGAGAAGCATTTTAAGAAAAGGTTTTTGGCTTTCCTGAGTCCAAGAGCTTATCACGCCAGTAGCTTCATCTAGATGGCTTGATGAAACGGGAGTCTTTGCCATCGTCACAATGGCTAGTGCTAACCCATAGCTGCCTGCTGAAACAGCCACTTTCAGCGCGTCCGCTTGATTAAAGTTCGCATCTGCTCCTCTCAATAGTAACATGGAAGTATTCCGTAGGGAGCCGCTGTAAGCGGCTTTAACCAGCCCTTGACTTAGGAATTCAACATCGTTGACAAAGGGTGACAACAACAGTATCTCCACGACGTCTTCAGACCTGGATGCTATCAAATCGAGAATTCGTTCTTTGCAGAGTTCCGGGTTGGCTCCATATTCCAGCAGAGATTTGATTTGCTCGATCTCGTTGGTGCGGTCTTTGAGAGCGCCAGCGAGTGAGCCATCGAGAGCCCTTTGCGAGACTCTACCTAGGAATAATCGCCAGATATCCAGCGACCGAGGGTGTTCCGCCTTGAAGAAGAGGCCTTCAAGAGTTGGGATCGCGTGTCCTTTTTTGTCGGTGGTGAATGCACTACTAGAGTTTCCTGCCCCCGCACCAGCGGTTTCAGCAAGCTGGAGCAGGGCCTCAACGATGGGCGCCGATTTTTGACCTGCAACAACTTTTTCCAAAGCCAACAAGATCTCATCCTTCGCGAATCCCTTGGATGATTTCCCAAGTAAGGCGCGTTTTGGTCGTAATGTCATCAGGAAGTCTTCTGCGCCGGCTTTGTCACTGGGGTTGTGAGGAACGGCCCGTTCACTTGGAAGGGATAGCATAGATCTTGGAAGAGCCAGCGAGACACCTTGTTCTACAGCCATCTCGTTCAGTTTATCTTGGTACTGGGATCTCGAGGGCTCCGGAGCCCAGTATGTGTTATCCGATGCTGGGCTCATGGTCGTGCTTTTCGTTCTACTTGCTCTGCTTCGTTGACTGGAGCTCGTGTTGGAAGACATCGATGCCATTCTCTCAAAGCCACCTGGTGGTGGCCTTGACTGCCGCGGGGAGGCCATTGTATCGGAATTGGAGGCCAAGGCAGCTCAGTAATGTATCAGGCTCTGGCCCCAGGAGAGCTGATTTCTGCAGCCGTAGGTCCTATATAAGGCGAACTGAATGAGCGAGCTCAATACTCACGTGAAGAAGCCTTTTACCCGGCGTTAGGGTTATATATTGAGCATTTGAGCACTAGATCACAGATATCATGAACAATGCAAATATTGGAGGCAAGAAATAAGAAAGATCGGTCTCCGCGGGGTAGGGAAGGTATGTAGTTGGTTTTCAGCCTCTGCCCCATCTGCAGCGCGGCAACCACTCTGAATGTGGCGGGATGGGGTGTTGCTAGGGACATCTTGCTGCCTGCAGCCTGTTGCGAATACAGTAACCAGCCCTTGTTCTAATTCTAGGTCTAGTGCCTATGAATACAACCCACAGAACGGCACTGGACGGTAGCGGTTCTGGCCATGCGCTGTTTTACGGTCCGGTACGCTGTAACATTATTGATACAGGGTAGCATTCGATCCGGATTGGGTTAGAGTGGGGTGCGCCCCTAACCAACTCTACTACACTACGCCCCTTCAAGAGACACGGGTCAGGCGCTTCACTTCCACAATTCTTCCCTCCCGCCCCCATCCTTCGACTTCCTTTTGGCATAGTGGGAACGATGGCTCCCTGCAATGCTCCGTACGGAGTATTGAGTAACGAGGCTGCACTGAAGGGGATAACGAACCAGCATTTAATTCGTTTCATGGCCGAGTGGCCCCCAACCCCAACTCGCTTTGACCATTCTTCATGCTTTTTTTCGGTGTCACCCCTGACAACCCTCTAGCCATGCAGAAGTGGCTTGCCATGGGTGTTCTCGATCTCAATATTCCGAGCATATCGAACCTCGTCGCGGTTTAGAGAAAGCCTTTCGGGCAGATTTGAACACGTGAGGACCGGATCGTTGGCCGGCCTAATCTCAGCCTCATCCTTATATTTTGATATTTAGGAAAGAAACACTATGTAACCCTCTACGAATGTAGAGGGATCAAGATCAGGATGGACGCGCAAGTGCACGCTCATAACACCCATCAGGCTGAGCCTGGGGGTGCCGAGTTCGTCGTCTCTCTGCTCACAACCCGAGGCAAACTTTGTCCCCACAATCCAAAACTGATATCTTCAGCAGACTCAGGGGTACCGTCATGCCTCGGCTTCTTTTATCAAACCCCAACTACCAATGCTAATAACAATAACAATAATATTCTGCTTTTGAAAACTTCTACGCTCTGCCAAGCGTGTTACAGCAAGGCTGTTCCAAATGGATATAATGTCTATTGCAGGCCCAGCGAGCAATCGGCATCCCGTAATCCGCCGGGGCTGGACAGCGGTATCCAGTGGTGGCAGTTTCGCCCACTTGGACTCGAGATTTACGGTCTTTCAGAAGTGATCAGATTACCTCTGTCGATTTCTTCTGAAGACCACCAAGCCTTGCAGTTCTTTTCGAGACAATGTCGGCCTTTTTACATGACACTGTTTCATACGTTGGGAAAATTTGTGCCAAAAAGTGTGACACAGAAAGATATTAGTATCACAGCTACTCACGGAAATATCTACAAAGGATTTCGTAATGAAATCCATCCCATGTCAGGCGCGTCAAAAGCGGAAGTGAAAGTGGAAGTGAAAGTGGAAATACCAGGTATTGTGAAGACGAAAGAAAACGCGGGCTTGAGAGATAGGGCGGAACGATTCGAAACTGGGAATAGAACAAGACCTCCTCCTCCTCCTCACGGCTCACACTCTCATGGCGCTGGCAGAATTATGCCAGAAGTTTATTCACAGTCACATGATCAGGGACCGACTGATCAAGGCAAATTGGGCCAACAACCCCACACCGAGCTGGAAACAAGGCGCGTGGTGGCCGATACTCGTGGCGGGATCGGCCAACCACATCCTGTGCCTTTACAAGCTCGTACGGGGGTTTCACCCACAGTGACGAATATTACAAACCAGAAATTTAGGAATATTGGCTCTGTTTCGGGTGTGAACGCAAATACAAGAAGCAATGAGCCAGGTACTATTGTTGAACCTGCGGCATTAGGCACGGGAAGGGGTTATATCACTGATTCAGGGCGATCGGTTGATATATTGGCTCCTGAGGGGGTGAGACGTCCGATTCCACCTTCAACTCGAATGCCAAGATCTCCAGCTGGTGAAGAGACTATAGAAGAAGTATCAACACCAACAGACTCACGTAGACCTCTAGCAAGAGAGAGCACAAGACCCCAAACTCAAACTCAAACTCCTGGAACACAGCACCAGCCATTCCCCAGCACAGTCAATCGACCGACAAGGGCACCAGCTCAGTCCAACTCCGCACCACAACAGACACGCTCTGGAAATGGGGCTACAAACCCTCCTATTGATCCTCGGAGCAATTCAGGACCCATCCCAACGCCTCCGCCGGCTGCTGGAAATCCAATGCCTGTTGGAAGCCGAATATCTAATGTGCCACAAACAGCTCCTGCACCAACAGCAGGTAGGAACGCCTCAGATCCAATCCAACATAACCATGGATTACCCCTAATGAGTGGAGCATTGCCCCCTGGAGAGAATGTCGGAAGAAATGCGGGACAGAATCCAACCTCGAGAGCATCGGGCCCTCGACTAGGTGGTTCACCAAACCAGCTTGGAAACCCTCTCTTGGTTCCTGGAGGAAGTACGTCTGGCGTCACCCCAAGTTCTCGCTCAGGTAATTCTCCAAATCAACCTCGAGGCGGTATAACTGCTCCTAGAGGAAGTGTTTCTGGCTCTATACCAGGTTCCAGCGCAAGACAGCCCCTAAACCAACCTCAAAACCCTATATCCACTCCTGGAGGGAGTACCTCTGGCGCCATCCCGGGTGCTCGCTCAGGTAATTCTCCAAATCAACCTCGAGGCGGTATAACTGCTCCTAGAGGAAGTGTTTCTGGCCCTATACCAGGTTCCAGCACAAGACAGCCCCTAAACCAACCTCGAAACCCTATATCCGCTCCTGGAGGGAGTACCTCTGGCGCCATCCCGGGTTCTCGCTTAGGCAATTCTCCAAATCAACCTCGAGGCGGTATACACGCTACTGGAGGAAGTGTTTCTGGCTCCATACCAGGTTCCAGCGCAAGACACCCCCAAAATCAACCTCGAAACCCTATATCCGCTCCTGGAAGAAGCATCTCTGGCACCATGTCAAATCCGAATTCCAGAAATAACCTTGGTGGAGGTATTGCTCCTCCTCTTTGGCAAAAGTTACCGGGCGGCGCAAACCTGCCAAAACAGCCTCAAAGACCTCCAGTCACTCGAGTGGGAGGCATCTCTGGAAATATGCCACACCCAACCTCACGAGCACCAGGGATCAATCGAGGCCCAGGGATTGGTAACTCCAGACCTTTCAATCCGGCACGAAGAAGAGACCCATTGACGCAGCCCATTAATGGACCACAAGTTCCACGAAGCACCCATCTTCCTAACCAGAAGTTGCTGCGTCAATGTAGCCAGAGACAGCAACCAATAACGCGTACCGTGGATCCTGGGCCGCATCATAAAAGCCCTCTAGCCGTGCTCGGAATGGGTAACTCTGGATTACATGTACCAAGACTTGCGCATCATCCTCATCACCGACCTAGTGAGAGACACATTGGGCATATCCACGGCCACGGCCACGGTCACGGCCATGGCCATGGCCATGAGCAAGGTCGTGAAGCAGACGATGATGCTCTGGAGCTGGAAAGGAATATTGAAGATCCAGAGCATTATGAAGATTTTGAGAAATATGGGCATTCCGATGGATATGAGAATCCCGACGAATATGAATATCCGAAGGAGCTTGAAGCGGGGGACCGTGAGCACCCCAACGAAAACGAGAATCACGATGAGCATGAACTAGAGGGTCATGAACATCCCGAGGAATATGACTACCCTAAAGAAAATGCGCATCACGATCCAGAGGAGCATGAACATCCGGAAGAACATGAAATTCCAGAGGGAAATGAAAATATTGAAGAGCATGAGCATCCAGAGGAACATGAACACCTTAAAGATCATGGAAACCCTCAGGATGCTCGTCCTGAAGACCATGAACATGAACATCATGAGGATGAGGAAAGTCCTAAAGAACGTGAGCATTCTGACGAAGATGGAAATACTGACGACCATAATCCTCAAGCTCATGAACATCCAGAGGAACCAGAAAATTCTAAAAGTCAAGAGCATTCAGAAGACTACGACCATCCTGATGAACACGAAGCTCCAGAGAAACGTCATAAGAAGCGAGAAGATCCTAAAGTACATGATCATAATCGCGCAGAGGATCATGGAGACTCCGCCATGGTCGCCGGTGCCGCTGGAGCACTAGTTGGGGCTGCTCTCGGACTGGATTTGTTGGATAATTTATCTGACGAACAAGCAGATGAATCGCAAGACAGCTCGCCTAATGATATGGGAGATATTGGAACCCCCGACGAGAATGAGTCACTTGGCAATGGAGACGGTGATAATGATGATAGCACCAGCGATGGCCATCTTGAACCTCTAGAACATGAGGGCAATGACCAACCCGACACCCAAGACGCCAGTGGCGATGATATTTCCAAAGCTGATAGCGACGGGGGTGAAAATGAGGATGCAGACTCACTCCCTTCGGACCCGCCTGAAGAAGACGTTGGTACAGATCTACCCGATAGAGATGAAGACGAAAATGAACCTTCTCCAGACAATGAGTTTGATAATGGTGATTCAGATTCTATGCCCTCACTTCCAGCTTATGACAGTGGAGATCCTGGGGATCAGGCGGATAATGACATTAACGATAACGCAGACGGTGTGGCTTCTGACGGTGAATCAAGTAGCTTACCTGAGCCGCCTGATGCCGGGGACACTTTCGATGAGGACGATCGTAACAGTGATCTAGCTAATGAAGAACAACCTGACGTGTCTGATGTGCCTGAAGACGACGGTGTACCAACGGATGAAAAGGACGATCGCTCTGACGATGGGCAGCAAGACGAACAGGGAGGACCCGACAATTTATTCAGCGAGAGCGACGACGCTGATGACAACCGAGACGATGACTATAATGATGGGCAAGAAGAAGAAGGGGGAGATTTTGATAATCCGTTCGACGGAGGTAACGCCGACCAAGATGATTATTTTGATAATGGGCAAGATGAAGAGCAAGGAGATGCTGATAATTTCATCGACAGCAATGACGGCGAAGATGATTACGCCAATAATGGGCAAGATGAAACGGCAGATCCAGATAATTCCTTCGACGGAAGCAATGCTGACCAAAATGATTATTTTGATAATGGACAAGAGGAAGCGGGAGAGCCTGATAATACCTTCGATGGAGGCAATGCCGATCAAGATGATTATGCTGATAATGAGCAAGGAGATGAAACGGGAGAGCCTGATAATTCCTTCGACGGAGGCAATGCTGACCAAGATGACTACTTTAATAATGGACAAGAAGATGGAACGGCAGATCCAGATAATTCTTTCGACGGAGGCAATGCTGACCAAGATGATTATTTTGATAATGGACAAGAAGAAACGGGAGAGCCTGATAATACCTTCGATGGAAGCAATGCTGACCAAGATGATTATTTTGATAATGGACAGGAGGAAACGGGAGAGCCTGATAATACCTTCGATGGAAGCAATGCTGACCAAGATGATTATTTTGATAATGGACAAGAAGAGGAACAAGGAGATGCTGATAATCTGTTCCAAGACGATGGCAATGCCCAAGATGATCACTTTGATAGCGGGCAAGACGAAGCAACGGGAGATGTCGATAATATATTTAACAACAGCGGCGATGAGCAAGATGATCCTCCTGATGCTTTTGCGCAATCAGATCCAGATACACAAGACGACGATGCCGGCGAGGGGGTTACGGACTGGGGCCAAGAGGATGCAACAGCCTCTGGTTCCGAAGCCGCTGGATTCAGTAGTGGAGAGAATGACTTCGATGATCCAAACGAAGGGGAAGACAATAACTACTTCTCAGAGCCAGATGATCCACCAGAGAATGATGAGGGTGATCAAGCCTCTGATAATCATGATGCGGACAACTACTCAGATGAAAATAATGACGAATATCAAGTGTCGGACCCAGGTGATGGACAGGGAAGCGATGCAGCCGATGACGACTTGGATAATAATGACTTTGATGATCCTATGGATGAAAATAACGGTGATTATAACCTGTCAGACCCAGGTGATGGGCTTGGAAGTGATGGAGGAGACAATGGGTTTGAGGGTGACCCTGATGTTGACGACCCATTTACAAATGACGACGTTGGCGATGATGTAGGCGACAACGGTATGGGGCCAGATGATTTGGATAATGATCCAATGGCGAATGACGACTTTGATGGAGGCACGGCAGACGACGGTGTAGATGATTATAATGACCCAACCGCAGACGACGATGTCGGCGCCGGCCTACCAGATGATGTGGCAGATACGTATAATGATAATGATTATACGGACCCGGCAATGGACAATTATGCCGATCCAGGAATGGACGATTATGGAGATCAAGGTAATGATTATGGTTTCTATCAGCCTGGAACTGGAGGAGATTATGGGGGGGATGGAGGAGATTACGGAGGAGACGGAGGAGACTACGGAGGGGGTGGAGGAGACTATGGAGGGGGTGGAGGTGACTATGGAGGAGATGGAGGAGGTTATGGGGGAGATGGAGGGGATGGAGGAGGAGGAGATGGAGGAGGAGATGGAGGAGGCGACGGAGGGGGCTAGAGTTCGTCGCAGGAGCTCAGAGTCAAAGCACTAAAGTATGGACAGTAATTTTAGATTTAGTAGTATGGAATATAGAATATTAGCATGCTATAGTACCTTGAAATTGACTTTTATCAAATTCCGTCGGACAGGACAGATGCAATGCTGTTTCCAATTTAATTCCCTCCTTTCTCTTGGCAGACTTTTGTATGCCTAAATTAGGGTCATATATCAGTAAACTCAAAAGTTTCTGGTAACAAGAAAGAAAGTAATCTAGTCATTCAAAAAGGCTTGAAATAAGAGAAGTAAATTCATACTATATAAAATTCATGTTCAGCTCGCGATTACCAAAGCGTGCTACCGCAAGATTCAATAGGTGTACACTGAAAAGTCTTGGCGTAAGCGTTTTGGCTGGCGCCCTAAAAGAAGCAAGCCGAGGGCGGGGTAATGCAACCTCCGTAAATCTATTAAAAAGCGTGATAAGGCTTTTTGAAAGCTGTAATACCTGGGGTAGTAAGCCTTATTGATGCTTGTTTACGGCTTAGTTCGTTTCCTGCCCATTGTTTTCCATTTGTCGACTGCCGCAAGCTCTCAGCCTCTAGATGTTGGCGAGACGCTCTTCAGCTACTGGAGATGTCAGTATTTTCGGACTGTACTAGATTTTGCTTGCGGACTCTTGCAAGGCATAATTTCTTGATTATCTGTGGGCAAATCGCAGCATTTCTTGCGATGTTAGTAGAGTTCTACTAGTATCCCCTCACCGACTAGCCCCAGAGCCTCGTGCTCCAGGTTGGTTTCCCTGTTCAAGTCACTTGCATCATTCTATTGAATTGAGGCTTAAAAGTCAAAGCGGCTTAGTCCATTACTGCATTTGTCAAGCTTCTACAATTTTTGGTACATGGGTTTCCTCGATGACTACTTTCGTAAAACGTGCTCCGAGGGGTTGCAGCAAGTGTTTTTTTTTTTTTTTTTTTTAAACTTAGTAGGATTTAAGTAGCTCGTCGAATCCAATTTTCACTTCACTTTACAAGATCTCTTTTTATCTCGTACTAGTATATACCAAGATAACGTCTTCAAAATGACATCAGCAAGTGGCACTCTCACCTCCTGTGGCCCTGGGCAGGTATTCTCCTTACAGTACACATGTACCGGCCCTAGTTGTGTGGACCTTGACGGCTTGCCAGGCGTGACATGCACCACTGACGGCACTACATTGACTTGCGAAAATGGCGTTGTCTGTCCTGGACCCGTCAATTACACCTCCGCCTTTACCTTCTTTCAGACCAATCTTCTTATCACACAGACGCAGAAAATTATCCTCCCAGATATCTGTGAGGAAGTAGATTTAACGAGCGATGGAACAACGGGAGGGACAAGTGCTGTGTTTATTAGTACCGGCCCTTGTGGCCCTGGGAATTCGAGTTCACTTTCGAGCTCATCATCTTCAAGTTCTTTAACTACAGCTACTTCCTCGAGCGCTCTATATACCAATTCTAGTTCCACGGTTTCAACACTGTCTAGCTCATCTTCCTTGAACGGCCCTCCCTCATCGTCCGTCGAATTGATTTCATCATCTACTGTCTATGCGTCCCACGCTTTACCAAACCCTGGATCCTCTTCTGGAGAACTAGCCCCACCATCATCAGTACCAGGTCTTGCTTTCGCGAAAAACCCTTCCACAGTTACCTCCACCCTCTCACCAGGCGCTCTAACAGCAGGTAAGGCGTCTACCACCATTTATATATGAGATTTGACATAGGAATGGTTATAGTTAGTAACTCCTTTTCTCCGGTCAAGTCTTCTATTCCAAGCTCCATTCCCAATGGTGCCCCCCCGGCCCCAAACAATGGATCTCCCTCGCCAGTAGCGCCTGCAAACTCTTTGCCGAGTAATCCAGCAATTGCCTCGAACGCCGCAGGGAGTTCACCCGGTCAATTACCTGCATCAGCGCCTCCTCCAGGTAGTGGAGGTCAAGCTCCTGGTAATAGCCCAGCTTCTCCCGCCCAGCCCTCTTCCACCACCACCGGAGCTGGTCCCATTCAACAAACCAGTAATGCGGCTAGAAGCCACAACAAACCTGCTTTCTGGTGCATGGCACTCCTCATATTTAGCATCCTAATCCAAGGAACACTTGCAATAACTCCGATCTCACAAAGTGACATAGATATAAATTCCCAGGAGCAAAGCGTTCTAGACGCCAATCATTTCAACATCACCCACGCCTCACTCATGAAACGCGAATTGACCCCCGGTTGGAAGGCTTTCGCTGACCTCTTCAGTGAATACCTAGCCGGGAAAATCTCCAGTCCAGAATTCGCTGATAACCTCATCGACGAGATCGCCGAAGCAGTCTGTGACCACGTGACTGGTGTTCTCATCACTGAAGCTCTCGGCGTCGATCTAGTCGAAGCGTGCGTGACCGCTATTTATACCGGGAATGCACTTGTTGCCCCAGAGCTTGAGTTCTTGAGCGTTTTTGGAGCAAGCCTCATTTGCAATTTGCTGGTTGCGGATGCCCTACCAGGCATCGGAGAACTAACAGATGCGATTTGTAAGGAGCCAAAGCCGTGTAGCGAGGACTTGTTGACCGATCCAATGAATTGCGGAGCATGTGGGAATGTGGTGAGTTTTGATATTCGATTTCTTGTACAGTTGCGTGTAAATGGATGGACTATTGACTTATTTTACACTTAGTGTGGCACCGGAGTTTGCGCCAATGGTGCATGCACTGCCAACTCTTGCACAGGCCAAGTCTGTGCAACGTTCGGGCCCTGCGGGCCAGGAGGTTCCTGTGTCTGTGCCAGTACGACCGAAGGAACTGGTTTCTGCGTTGACGGTGACACGCCGTGTGCGGGTCTAGCTAACTGTGATGACAGTACGGACTGTGGCTCTGGAGAAATCTGCGCAGTAGGGTCATGTTGTGAAGTGAATGTCTGTGTAGGCGCTACCTTTTGCGGTGGTGACGCCTCAAGTGCAACAACGGGCGCGAAGTTTTTGAGAAGGTCATGGAGTAATGCTACGTTTGCGAGCCTGGGGAGTTGGGTGGTCTAGAGTTAGTCTGGACGTAACGTACAGATATGAGTGGTATGAATTTGGGTCTCCCTTAGATTTTGGGCTCAAGGGTTTCCTAACGAATTTTATAATACTAAAGATAACTTAAGGAATGGATGTAGTAATGACTTGGATTCTGTCTCTACCTACTGAAAGTTCGATAGCCATAATCATGCGTTGTTTCAAATATTAGAAATCAGACCAGAGAGATCCAAATTGAATGACTATTAAAGCCTAATTGATTTCTCTGCTCTTTACCATGATGCTCTCTCAACCTTAATCGGTTATAACAACCATTTATAAAAGTATTTGGCCTCACCTTCTTTGCTCTCAAGATTACGACAATATCGGCAATATCTACTGCATGATATACACAATCTAATAATAGGGATTCATAAGACGAAACTCTATAGGAGAAGCGCAGGGGAGATTCTGTAATATTAGCAAACCTTATATACAAAGCTTAAGTTAAGAAGAGAAGAGAAAAGAAGAGGCTCGATTCAAAACCCATGCAGGGATACCGACAGGGTGTATAGGAGAGAGGCGAGTCACGTGAGATACGGATCTGATCATTAGCTTACTCAGCAAGGCTATGAGAGCCTGCTCCCATCTTGAGTATCTACCACTCGACTTCTCTTCACACATCATGAAAAAGCTGCTTACTTCAACAAGAATTATTTCCTGCGACGATTGGTTTCATACGAAAGTGAATCGCGGCATATTCTGGACTTCCAGAGCCGTAGCAGCCGATTTTCAGTGGGGTCTACCGGACTGATGCAGAAATATTGAAGAGCTCATGTATGTTGTCGGCACAGAACGAATTGAAAAAGAGCCTCACTCTCAATAGCGGAAAACGCATCGCGACGCATGCGGAATCCTTCTGCACGCTAACGATGGCAAGTCGCTGAGTTCCACTCGATGATTCGACCGTGTCTGAGGTGGCGGGAGGACCCTTACCTATCCCCTGATACAAATTCAGTGCTCTACTCGGCCTTTATAGAGACACCCCTGAGCACCCCAATCTGCACCTCAGCCTCCACCATCCAGAATTCTCAATGTAACCCCCGCTGCTGGGTGAACCGGAAATTCACATGGACATGGATGTCAAGCCATGAGCGGATGGAACGTTTTCAACAAGCCCGAGTAAGGCTTCATGAATTGGGCATTTCCAGGAGAAGTAATATGGGAATGGTAATCGCTGGATTACTTTCGATTTTCGGAGTTTACTGGCCCGTTCAGGACAGTCAACAGGTTCATTGAAGGGAATGAACCCATATTTGATTGAGCTCCGCTGGTTTTTGCCCCGCAAGGCTCTCAGTCCATTTGAAGGTGCCGTCGTGCTACCAGGGAGCAAAATGTGGCTTACGCCCTGCATATTAGCAAAGCCCAAGGCTGCGAAATCCTCTCTAATATAGCTAGCTATGTCATGAATGGCCTCGCAAGATCCATAATCTTCGCGATTTTTTTTTCAACCTGATTCCAGCTTTGAATGTCTACGCTAGCATAAAATCATGCGTGATCCGAAGCTGCTGGAAGAGCTCGCGCGAGGAGCCAATGCATACACCAAGGAAAGGTTACCGACAGTAGATCGGCTACGTCGAGAATCCATTATTACATCTTCAGGCGACAAGGCCGAGGCCAGAGACAGCTTGATAGTGCAGCGGACCAGCAGCGTCTACTACAAGGACCCATCTAAGCAGAAGAGAAATATCCTCAGGTCGAAGAAGGAGAAGGCCGCGCTTGCAAGCACAGAAAACTGGACATACACTACAGCCGAGAGATATGCTGTACTCGATCAGCAAATCCGTAGTACAGTCGGTACGGCGGGATTGGTTCAGGCTATTCTTTCCTTTGACATGAGCGACCTTTTAGATGTCAATGTCAGTTACATCGCGGATGATAATGGCAATGCCATTTGTACAGGGAAACCCAATGGATGGCTTGATCTAGTCGCTGGCCGCAATGGGCGCAACGATGTTGCGTACATCAGGCTACTCGCAAGTTTCGGAGCGAGCCAAGAGTCTCGAAATCGAGCTCTTAACGTCGCACTAGAGCGTAAAGCAATGGAGACTGCGCAGGAGCTCTTTCGAAATGACGCAGACCCGAATACAAATGGAAACGCTGAATATTTCCTCGCGGCCATCAGAGATAAGAATGAGCGCTTGTATAGAATGTTTTTGACAGCGACTACTCCTCTTAACCCATTCTACATCAATAAAGCCCTGATTGAAGCTGTGGGTCGGGACGCGGATTTAGTGGCCTTATTGATCGCGCATGGCGAGGATGGCATGCTCGATGATGGCGAAGCCTTATGCGCTGCAATCAAAACGAGAAGCCTGCAAGATGCAGCTATGATGCTGATTAGTGAGGAGGGCGGCTTACCCGCAACGAGTCTAGACGCAGCGACAAACATGGCTTGTTCTATCGAGGACGAAAATATTGAGCTTAAGCGCCGCTTTCTTAATATGCTCTTGAGCGCTGGAGCAAATGCCAACACCACAAGGATACACGATGAGTTACTGGAAGCCGTAAAGAAACGTCAGCCCACTCTAGTAGAGCTCTTAGTCGGTCATGGGGCCTCTCCTAACCGAAATGATGCTGAAGGTTTACGATTCGCAGTCACCTCAGGTCAAACAGATCTCATTCAAGTACTTTTGCAAGGGAATGTTCCCGAAGCAAGCACATCGAGAGCGCTGGATGAAGCCACTGCTTTAGAAGATCCTGACACATTTGAAGAAATTGTCAAAGCTCTTGTTGAGAAAGGTGTCTCCAAAGATTCACTCAGCAAATGTCTCTCTGATTCTGTGGACAGAGGACATACATCATTGGCGCCTATGCTGATTGAGAAGGGCGCATCTTTAGACTACGCCAGTGCGCGCTGTGTCCGACAAGCACTGAGTCGCAAGGACTTTGGCTTATTTGGGAATCTCTTGGAAGGGCCCTGTGAACCCTCTGTTCTCTGTGAAGCTCTTCCTCTTGCTATGCAAATTCAGCCCGCATCGGAAAGATTCGACGTCATGGCCAGGCTTCTCAGTAAGGGAGTCTCTGGAAAACAGCTTCACATTGCCCTTCAAACCATCGCTGGGAATGCAACAGACCCAACAGACTATAGCTTGATTGAACAGTTGATGCGGTACCACGCCTCTGTTGACTTTCTTGATGAGAACGGCAATTGTGTGCACACCGCAGCGTCAAATCTAGACGAGAGAGCAATAGATTTGCTTTGCGAGGGAAATCCTAGCCCGGACACTGTCTCGGTCGCTATTGGATCTTTACCTGTGACCTTCAAGACCGCTGAACCTGTTGAATATGAGCAACAGGTCGGAATGATGTCCACGCTATTGGAGAAAGGAGCATACGGAATTCCTGTAGCTAGAATGCTTGTCACAGCTGTACGGGATGATGATCGTGGAAAGGCTTTGACGGTGCTGGTTCATCGCGGAGCTGACGCGAATTACGAGAATGGGAAAGCCATCGAAGAGGCGCTGAAGTTACCAAGAATATCTGCGTTAGAACTGATCTGCAAAGATTGCAACATCACGCAAGAATCCTTTGAAGCCCAACTTCCAAATGCTCTGAGGCCACAGGGTTTCAGTCTCGATAAAGCAGGTCTGCTTACCCGCACCTCAACGAAGTACGAATACAAAGGTCTCCTAAACAAGCCTCTTCTTGATGAGGTTGTGACCAACGGCGCTCGGAGGGAAGTTATCGAACTTCTCTTAGAACTTGACGCTAGTGTCAACTTTAAACATGGGAAAGCGTTACAGCACGCTGTCAGCACAGGGAATGTTGAAGTTTGCCGCCTTCTCCTCGGTGTTGGTGCTAAAAAAACCAATGTTAAGAAACCTAATATTGCATTAGCTTTCCCGAGAACTTATGAAATAGTGGACAGGAAAACCAGATACGATTTGATGGAGGCCCTTCTGAAATCTGGAAAATGCGAGATGGGACAAGATGCGGCACTTATTCGGGAATCTCGAGATGCGATCCATTATGATCTTTCCCACGTGGAACTCCTTCTTGAAAATCAAGCTTCGGCGAATTTTGATAACGGTGCAGCCGTTCTTGAGTCAATCCAGACCGTCAATCTACCACTCTTGAGACGGTTCATACTCACCAAGCTGAAAAAAGAGACGTTAATTTATGCATTTGCCAGTGTAAGAACCGTAGAATGTACACAGGACGAAAGATACGACATGTTTGAGGCTCTTCCCAAAATAGACTCTAACATAGACTCGGTCAGCATGGCGTTGATCGAGGCAGTTTCGCGCAATGAAAATGATGTCAAGACTTCCGTCCTTCTCTTGGATTATCATGGTGCATCGCTCGAGCATGAAAATGGTCTTGCAATGCAGACAGTTGCTTCACGTGGATCGTTGGAATTGCTTAATATATTTCTAAGCAAGAAACCTAGCCAGCTTTGTCGGGATGCAAGCTTTCATTCCACTACGCACTCTCCACTCAGCGCCGATCAGAGAAAACCCATTTATCAGAGCTTGTTGGAAACTGGAATCACAAAAGACCTTGTCAGCGCAGGTTTGTTGAAGGCTACTAAAACCACTGACATCGATCACACTCTTCTCTCTCAGCTTATCGGTTTCAATGCGTCGTTGGACTTTGATGCCGGTAGTGCACTCCATCGAGTTACTTTAGAAGGCGACCTGCCAACTTTGACCGTTCTACTCCATGGAGAAGTAACGCAGCAACGAACTTTGGATAGATCTTTCTCTGCAGCCATGGCGTTAACTGGGCCAAATCGTCTTTCGATAGCGAAGGCGCTGCTAGAGAAACAGCCTGGAGTCAGCCGCGATACGGTATCGCACCACCTCGCACAGATAGTCGGTCAGAACGACCATGATCTGCTGAACTTGATGATGGATTATCAGCCAGATCCTGCGTATAATAGTGGCGAGAGCTTGATTCTGGCTGCCGGGGCTGGAGATGCCAAATCAACAGAACTTTTGGTAAGAGCCGAGGTTCACAGCGACACAGTAGACCAGGCATTTGAGCGACTTCTATTAGCTCGCACAATACAGTCGAAGCCAGAAGGGTTGAAAACGGCCCAGATTTTGTTATCTAGGGGTGTTACGCAACACCTAGTCGATCGCGCTTTGCTCGATGGCTTTGACGATGAAATCAACCAGTTAACAAAAGATCTGGTAGAATTGTTGATTCCATACAAGCCTAATGTCAGTGGTGGCAATGGAAAAATCTTTGTTGACGCGGCAGGCGTCGACACCGTAGAGCTTTTCAGACGCCTTGCCTCCCAGAAGCCAGATTTAAACATTGCCATCCCGGCACTCATACAATCGCTTGCGAGGGAGGACGAACTCATTCACTTCTTAGAGCATCTTGAAGATTGTGCGCAAAGAGAGAATGAACCACTTCAAGACTTTGTCATTTTCACCGCTCTTTCGGAGTTTCCTGAAGGCCATCTGCTGGCAAAACACCTCCTAAATAATGGGTGTTCTGCCAATAGCAAGACCACTGCCAGTCGGAACCCATCTAGCCCAATGGAGACTATGAATGTACTGATCTGGGCTCTAAGCCGTGTAACGCCGAAAATTTCGGAGGAAGTCATCATGCAAATACTCGAGAAAGGTGAAGACGGTTAGTTTCTCCACTGTTTCCCCTATTAAAGACGTCTTGCTAATTCCTTGCTCCAAAAACAGCCGGGGTTTCTTTCGAAACCCCTGTAACACGTACTTCTGCAACAATCATTACCAGCGCAACTGGGCGGAATACAGTTCTCAGGAGGCTGATTGATCTAGCCGCTGACGTTACCCATCGCGATATTGATGAGCGCTCTGCTCTGTTTTATGCCAGCAAATATGGGCATGTAGAGACTGCAGAGATACTCATCGAGGCAGGTGCGAAAAGTGATGATGGCAGCTTACATGAGGCTGCTAGAGAAGCGCACCCAAAGCTCATTGAGTTGTTGCTGGCCAAGGGCCATCGCGCCGACTTTCCCTCCTCTATTCATGCAGAAGGATCGTTTGGCCGTACCGCATTAGAAGAGTTATGTCTGAACGCCACACCTGGAACGGACGACTGGCAGAAGAGAATTCATAAGTCAATTGCACTACTTCTACCCCCAAAAGTGTCAGGCATAGCACAGAGTGGTGGTAAAACAATGGTACATCTGGCACTTGAAAATAAGTCCTCAGTAGATGTCACGCGCGAGCTGTTGGCCTTCCCAGCGGCATGGGAAAACATCAATGACCCAATCCACTTGTACACTGATGAGCAGGGTTATGTTTATTCCCCGACCAAATATGTCGAGCTTCTCTTCGGAGCTGAGAGTCCTGAGAAATGCCAGCAGCTCATAACGTTACTACGAGCGAGAAAGTGTAAAGACCGCTTCTACGCACACACTGTTGATCAGCCAAATGGGGCCGTCGGACTACCCGATGAAGTTGCCGATGCCGTGAATAAGCAAAAACGTGCGGACCACGAGCAACGAGAAGAGTTGAAGAGGAGAAATGCCGTGGCCGCCCACCAGCGCGCTATCGAAGCCGAAGACTATGATCGCAATGTACGACTGTCGAAAGAACAACACAATCTCTTAATGCGCCAACTCAAAGAGCAAGAGAAGACCGAAAGGGACGGGGCCCAAAACAAGCAAGACTTAGCCCTCCGCCACTCGCGGCAACTTCAAAGTGAAAGACAAGATGCCATCGCGGCAGAAAACAGAGTCAGAATTCAGGGTGTAAATGACGAAGGCGCACGCCGTAGAGCACTCGTCGACAGCGAACAGGCGGCTGAGCTCGCCCATCGGCGCAAGTTGGATCAGCAGCAGTATTCAGCCCTCCAATCGAAACTCGACATTGAGAGGCAGCTTATCAATGCACGTGAAAGTGCTTCCCGCACCGAATACAACCTGCAAGTTGCGCTGTGCGACCGCCAGGATCAAAGTGCTAGGTACCAGGCTCAGCAGAGAGCTCAGTATAGTTAATTGTGCAATAGCAGGAGTAGGAGCACAGGACGGCCGGTTAGCGATCTGTCGAATGGCATTGGAAACTCAAATCCATATTTTGACCACATATTACTTCAGAGTGAAATGTTACGATTCTGATCACAGGATAGTTTCTATAGGCGTCTCTAATAATAAATCATCGAACTCAAATAAATGTCCTGAAAATATTTTGTTTTCACTTTTATTTAACTTCCCTGATAAAATTAACGTATCCTAATTAATATATCTTGATTATGTATCTAACCTTTCCCTGCTTATCTTTTTTTGTATCCATATATCTTTCTTTTGGCCACGCTTGAGCTTGCGACTTGTTTAAAGCCTTGTAAAATCCTTCGGCCGGCTGTTTGACTGAAAAATGTCCAACCCTTAGATATTGGCCACGAATCATTTTCGACGCGAACTTCGTGAAGATCGGGATAGAAGACTTGCCGGGAGGGGTGTAGTCGGATTTAAGGACCAAGCCTTGAGGGCCACGAGATCCGGGGTGTTCTCCAATGACTGGCAGTAGGTATAGCATCGTTTCCTCTCTATCGGAGGTGTCAAAGTTTATGTCGACCGTTACGGCCGTTTCTTGTGTGTTGAATCCCCCAACCCTCCACAAATATTGATATACCGACTCTGTCCCTTGTACTTGTGTAGCCTCATCGGACTGTAGATCAAACAGGAACATAGATTCACAACTAAGTTTAAGAAATCCCCCTCTGACTGCACCGAATTGGTCTGGCCCTGCAAGAATTGTTTCAGCTTGGACCACCGAAACGTAAAACTTGGAGGTATCTGTGGTCTCTTTCAATGACCGTCCATCGAGATAAACCTTACAGTCGACAGATGACCATGCCCAGCTTGGAGCTCGATATTCTAATGGTCGCGGAGCGCGTTTGTGACCAAGGCAGTGCCAACATAACTGTATTATCAACGAATCATCGCCCCAAAGGCCGGCGAGATACTTGCCTCCACTCTGTGGAGCCATGACATGGGCCAATCCGGAAATGGCAGGGAGTTTATCACTTCCAAATGTCAACGATGCGGGTGAATACTGAGTTACTATTGAGTTCCAAGAAAGGTAGCTTAGCTCTCTCTTTGTCAAGAATGTTTCTGATGATAATCGAAGTTCGTTTGGGAGTATGTCAGGAAATCCTTCGCATGCCACCACCATGTTGCATTCCCAAAATATTTGCGTATAGGTGAAATGAACGGTGCGTGGCGCCAGTATCCTCTCTTGCACTACCCATCCTCGCTGCGCGAGAGGAGAAGTATCAATAGATAGCGAGTAAAGATTTTCTGGTACGAAGTGACATCGGATATCGCCATCTCTGCCTTTGGCTATGGTCTGGAAGAAGCTGTTATAGTGTTGATTGCCTCGGGGAAAGAGGCCACGATTGCCATCTCTAGCACTCGTGGCCGCAATATTTAAATACGAATTACTATAGACACCACTCATTCGAGCTGACTCTTTCGTCCAATCGTCAGAGTTTTTATCTTGGATGATACATAACGAGTCTATCCATATGTAGTCTATTCCGAGACTGCGGGTGACGTATATTGCATCTTTAAAAGACTGTGTAAGGGCCTCAGAGGGTATTCGGACTTTCCATAAATACAAATCAGCCTGGCCGAGAGTTCTGGAATTCAGATTTCCCCACTAAAATATTTAAGTTAGCAGATTTCTGACAAAACGAGGTAATTTGATAGAGATGAGCCATGAGCATCTTTAGATGGCAGGATGCTCTGGATAACACAATTCAAGCGGGTTTTGGAGCTGGTGCATCCTTACACAATGACTTAAAGTTGTATACTTTGGGAAACCTTTAAGTTGAGCTGCGAAGCATAGCTTAGGGGGTGTGGTTCGAGTATCGATAAGTCTTGTTGGTAGAAAACCCGACTCCGAATGATTATTGCCACATGCGCTGTGGTTCTGGCAACAATTTTCTAACCATTGCGTCACCAATACACGTGTATCTTTGATACCTAGTCTTAAGTTAAAGGGTACTACCGGGCTCTCTGCACTTGCAAAAGTTAGACCGTAAAATGATGCCGCTGAAGACTGGTGGCAGCTGACCTTTCAGATTAAGGAATGTAGTTATCTTTACGCTCGATCCTTCCCATTCATTTTTGCGAAATTCAAATGTCACTTGCTTTTCTGCAAACTTCTTGCTCATTAGAATAGTAAAAGGCAAGCTAGCGTATAGGTCTTGACGATCAACGACGCCGAGAATTTGGGCACATAAGGGACATCCTTTCCTTGCATTAAAATTCAGGCTAGCAGCGCTATAGAAGCAAGGGAAGTGGGGAGTGGTTGAATTGCGGACGTCTTCTGTATACCAAACCCAATTTTCAAGGATGTCCATACATGAACTACAAAATACCGATGGCCTTTGATCTCTAGATTCGTCGGTAATCCCAAGCTGGCTCGCAAAGTCGGCGAGAATGCGTTGCATTGTTCATTATCTGGAATTTGTGCTGATATAAATGAGTATCTAAATGAGTAGTTGAGTGCCTAGGTAGAAGCCCTTAGAAGTTAAAAACAATATTTAAACCTCTTGTTAGCAATATAGTGCTATATCTCCTATATTTATTTGATGACGTGAGTTTGTGTTACTGTCCAGACCTGTTTCCAAAACCTAAATAAGTAGCTTCGGCAAAGGACCGCGCAGTCATTGTAGGCGGTTGATTCTCTTTCTTAGTCATCATTAACTAATCCACTTTTGGTTATCAACTTCTCATATTGTGAGGCTAGACTATTCATCACGTGAAGGAAGAGGGGAAGGGCTCTTGGGCGCTGGTTTATGCTTTGAATGATGCAAGTTATTATTTAATTTCTTTCTGCAGTGGGCCGAAAGCGTTATCGAGCAAAACTGTCAGGTCAGCCAAGCAAAAAAGATGGACGAGATTGAACCCACAATTTGATTCCAATATTCTCATGAAAAAGATAAAATTAAGAATTATAATTTTGTTTGTATGGTGAACCTCTTTATGCTATGTGCCTAACAGAATCAAGCTGGACTCATCAACTGATCAGAGTATTATAATTGCTTAATAAAAAGTAAAAACTCCTCACTTATTTTATTTACAATCAAACGCAGATTGAGCAGCAAAAGGCAGCGGAATTCAGCGGCTTAAATTGCTGTCTTATGTAGAAGGAAGTACAAAGATTGCATTTGTTCCTTTGCGTTGAAATGCGCCAACTGAAAAACAACAAGGCGTCTTCTCTTCCTTCTCACTTTTTTGCACAAATGCAAACATCTCATCAAGGGAGAAGAAGGAGCCTGCAGTGCACTCTGATCAGTTCGCTAACATCAAATGCTCGCGAACACCCCCAAAACATGCTTACGCATGCCAAGGTGCCGTGGAATTGAAATTGAAGAGTGCTCGATATCACAGCTACAAGATTATCTGAGCAAAGCCGCCTTCACATCCAAGGAGTTGGTGCAGTGCTACTTACGTAGAATTGAGCTGGTCAACCCTTATGTCAAAGCCGTGATCGAGACGAATCCTGACGCACTGGATATTGCTGACAAGCTCGATGAAGAGCGCAAAAATGGTCATGTCAGAACCCACCTACACGGGATCCCGTTCATTGTCAAGGACAACATATCAACCAAGGATAAGATGCAGACAACAGCTGGGTGTGCCGCATTGGTAGGAACCATTGTCCCAGGCGATGCCCGCATTGTTGCTCTCCTACGAGAAGCTGGCGCTGTGCTCCTCGGGAAAGCGAACTTGTCAGAGTTCGCCTCTATGCGAGCGTCATATTATGCCGAAGGTTACTCCTCTCGAGGAGGACAGAACCGAAACCCTTACAATCTTGCCCACCACCCGGGAGGCTCTAGCTCTGGAAGTGCCAGTTCACTCTCCTCGAATATGTGTGCGTTCAGCATCGGCACTGAGACTGATGGAAGTATCATGTTCCCAGCAGATCGCAATGCCGTGGTGGGTCTTAAACCGACTGTTGGACTTACGTCTACTGTGGGTGTGATTCCGGAGTCTCCAAGCATGGACACCGTTGGATCATTTGGCTGGTCGGTAGAGGACGCTACAATAGTCTTAGATATTATTCATGAGAGACGTACGACCTCAGACGTCCATTTTGATCCCCCAGTCTCTGCGCCAGAACATAATTTCTGCCCCGGACCTTACGCATCTTGGCTGAGCAAGAAGGATGTCCTTAAAGGGGCGAGGTTTGGTATGCCATGGGAAAGAGTATGGGAAAATGCGAGCAAAAATACTGCAAGGGGCCTGGAGTACTATTCTCTTATTGAGCTGATTGAAAAGATAGAGAAGGCTGGCGCACAGGTTGTTAAAGTTAATTTCCCAAGTACTGAAGAAATAATATCACCGGACGGCTGGGACTGGGAGTTCGGAGACGGCAAGACTAGATCTATGCTCTCGGAATTTGAAGTTGTGAGGACAGAATTCTACCGCAGTCTACGATCATATCTCAGCGGACTCGAGGAAAATGAGCTAAAAATCTATTCGCTAGAAGATGTGGTTACTTATAATATCCAGCATACCACTGAGGAAGGTGGTGTCCCCGGAACCCATCCAGCATGGCCTACTGGTCAGGATAACTTTGAAAAATGTGTCGAGTCGAAGGACTGGCCGGAGGCCGTATACCTCAAAGCTCTTGAATACATAAGGCGAAAATCGAGAGACGAAGGCATTGATGCAGCGTTACAACTGGAGGGAGATAACCTAGATGGTCTTCTTGTGCCTCTGCAAGCGGATGAAGGCGTTGCTTGTTCAGTCGCAGCTAAAGCTGGATACCCAATGATCACCATTCCAGTCGGTATCAACAACATTGGAGTGCCGTTTGGAATCGGCATCATTCAAACCGCATTTAAAGAGCATTTGTTGGTGAGATATGGCTCGGCTATCGAAGATCTTGTTGGACGCCGAATTCGACCTCATTTTTTGAATCTTGAAGCAGACAACTACCCATATATAGGTGCACCGCCATAGAAGGCGTTATTTCTGTACTTTGTTTTTAAAGAAATTCAAGCTCGTTTAACTTTATACCTCTTAGTCTCAGGCTGTTTCATCCAAACTTTTGAGCAGAATTGGGTTCACCGCTTGGGCTTTAAAAGTTGGAGCTTTGCCATCGTCTCCGATTAATACCGAGACCAAATGTTTTGAAAAAGAGGTTGCAAAAGACAATATAGTGGACAAGATTAAACCCCGCTGATAACTACGAGGTTAGCACTTGAAAACTCCAAGTAGATATCGACCTTGCATATACTATACCCTGCAGCACCAGTAATTAGGACCTTAAATGGCTCACTCTATTGATCAATAAAGGCTTAAAACACAAAATAAAAACAAAAACCAAAAATAAGTTTGTTTAATATGAAATTATGGCAATGAATAGTATAGGATGGAGTTTTATATTTTCAACCTATTAGAATCTGCTAAGACACAGCACAGATAGTTAAGGACGGATTCAGACACTATTTAAAATGAAAATTTTAATCAAATCCAAATCATGATGGAGATAAGGGTGAAGGCGAAGGCGAAGAGGGAGAGATAGAAATAAGGCCAACCCGTTGCCTAATACAGTTAGCGGGCTTTCAGCCTTGCCAGTGTCTGTGTTTGCTCTGTTTGCCGAAATTCTTTTCGAGGAAAACAACAAAGCGTTAAGAGCCCAAAGATTCAACAACAGCTTCAACCTCCAGCTCCACAACATATGACCTTAGGATGGCCAAACGACAAGCTGCGGAGGCATTTGAAGACATTGCTGATATAGACTCTCCAGCATCAAAGAAATCCCGCGTGGACAACTTTCACGAACTGCACAATGGATCTGAGCTGCCTGCGCGAACCAAGATCGACAATGTTACTATAACGAATGGGGAGCATGAGAAACAAGAGGGTGAGGAGGAAGAGGAAGATGAAAGCTTTAATGCCCGTGCGCCTCTACGTCAAGATGCGCCTGCGGCAGGATTCGATGATCTGTACCTAGATACGATCAATCGAAGCGTACTAGATTTCGACTTTGAGAAGCTCTGTTCGGTCTCCTTATCTAATATTAACGTCTATGCCTGTCTTGTATGCGGCAAATATTACCAAGGGAGAGGGCCAAAGTCCCATGCATACTTTCACGCGCTGGAGGTGGGCCATCATGTATACATTAATATGCAGACGCAGAAGATTTACGTGCTTCCCGAAGGTTACGAAGTCAAGAATAAGAGTTTAGACGACATCAAATTTGTATCCGATCCTACATATACAAAGGAACAAGTCATGGTCCTAGATCGGGAAGCGAAAACTGCGTGGTCGTTGAATGGAAAGGAATATACCCCTGGTTTTGTCGGGATGAACAATATCAAAGCAAACGACTATTTCAACGTCGTTGTACAGGCGCTGTCACATGTTCCTCCTCTGCGGAACTATTTCATGCTCGAGGATTTCTCCTCTAAGCTCGAACTCGCAAAACGGTTATCCATCCTTGTGCGCAAGATATGGAACCCGCGAGCCTTCAAATCTCACGTTTCACCACACGAACTGCTGCAGGAAATCTCTCTGAAATCAAACAAGAAATTCACACTTACAAACCAGTCAGATCCTGTGGATTTCCTCTCCTGGTTCCTGAACAACATGCACTTGGCACTGGGAGGAAGCAAGACAAAAGCAGGGAGCAGCATGATCCAGCAAGTTTTTCAAGGGAAGCTGAAGGTAGAATCACAAGCCATAACGGCAAAAGCAGACGCAGGAGATCGACTGCGTTTCGAGGAAGCGGCAGAGGTTAAGGTGGATGTGAATCGCTTCATGCTCCTCACTCTGGATTTACCAGCTGCCCCTCTCTTCCAAGACGAATTGGAACGAAATATCATCCCGCAAATTTCACTGACCAACATTCTATCTAAATATGACGGGCTGAAAGCGCAAGAGCATTTGAATCAGCGGAAACGGTATCGGCTGCTACACCCTTTACCCCCTTTCTTACTGTTTCACATCAAGCGCTTCAGCAAGAACAAGTTCGTGGAAGAGAGAAATCCTACCATTGTTACATTCGACGCGAGGAATCTAGATCTTTCCCCGTATGTCGAGCCAAACCCCAACATCCACCCGCCAGGGGAGCCGATCTGGTACGATCTAGTCGCCAATATCGTTCACGAAGCTGTGCGGGGGAGGGAAGATAGCGTCGAGGGAGAAGCAGAGAAGCACGCGTGGAAGGTACAGATGCAAGACAAAGCAAGAGGAGAATGGGTACAAATCCAAGATCTGTATGTTGAGAAGACCCAGAAGGAGCTGTTGTATCTCGGCGAGAGTTATTTGCAAGTTTGGGAGCGGAGGCGAGATGGGAAGAAGAAAGCTACAAGATAAATCTTCACAGCGCAAGTGGGGTTGGGGCTAGATGGAGAGGTAATGTGAGAAGAAAATGTATTGTATTCATAGAGAGCCAAGGGAAGCTCTGAGGGGAAATTTTCATAATGCGGTAGACAGACGGCCATGAAGATACCATCCAATCAATGCAATGATTCCATCCTGTACATGCTCGCAACTCCTTGCAAATGCTAGCTTTCACAAAAAAAGCCGAAAAATGAAAGGGTTTAACAAAATTAATCAAGCTTCGGGTTCCGTGCCGGGAGCGCTGTTCTCCAGTCTCGGGATCTCGAACACCACGGCCCCGTTTTTGCCGTGGGATTTTTTCCACCTGCCAAGTCGATGATCCCTCCCCACGGCGACGATGATGCAAGCACCGTCTTTGCCACGCTCTCCCCTCTCAAAGACAGAGATGTCGTTGACTAACCCCCTGACAGTATCCTGAGGCCTCGCCGGAGTATTGCCATTGACGTGAGCATCTTCGATGATGCCTGAAGACCCGACAACCCCAATGGCCTCAAGCTTCTTCTTGTCACCACTCACTTTCCAAGCTCTGACCGCGCCATCCCAACTCCCGCTCAATACGACGTCTGAGTAGGGAATCGTGGCCAACGCTGTGATCCATCTTGGCTGCGGTCCCGGGATGACTTTAGGGTCAGGGTTCGCCTCCGCGCTGGCCTCCTCGGGCGCGAGCGGAGGTTCTATACCATGGGAGAAGGGGACTGTGAATAATGGTTTCTTCTTGTGGACTACCCAGAGTGATAAAGTTCCGCTGTCGCCCCCCGTGACGAACATCTCCTCATCGATCATGGCGACCCTATCTATGCTCCCCTCCTGCACCTTTGGGGCGGTGGAGGAGGATTTGGATTTCTTCTCCGCACCGCCGCCTCTGAAGACCAGTTGGCTTTCTTCGGCGACCTTCCACAGTCGAGCTGTGCGGTCACGAGCTCCTACACTGATACATCGTTCCTGTGCCAGGGCCGCGATGTCGACAACCTCGTCTTGATGGCCGAAAAGAGTCTCGACATAGGCCAGCTCGTTCAAGCTCCAGACTTTGACGGTACGGTCTTTCGAGGCCGAGTATAGCTGATTCGTACCCCGACGGAAAACCACTCCTGTAACTGCATCTCTGTGCTGCATGAATACTTTCAGGCACTTTAACGTTTCTGCGTCCCAGACGACAATCCTGCGATCTTTGCCTCCTGTAACAACAAACTTCCCATCTTGTGATGCAGCAACACAGAGAATAGCATCGACATGTCCTTGATATGAATTGTCTTTGGCATTTTTCTTGTTACCCCTCACGAAAGCCACTTGCTCTGGTCTCCTCTTGGGGGGCGGGGGTTGTTTTTTCTGTTTCTTCTTCCCGTTTTTAGGAACCCATTGGTTCTGTGGCAGCTCTTGTATCCTCCACTTTGCCAATCCCAAGTCTCTCGACACTGTATATGCCCATGGCATACAAGTAGCAACACCCGTGACAGAATCCGAATTCCATCTCCACCACGTATGGCTTGCGTGTTCAAAATTTAGATCCTCTGCCAGTTTTCTATACATGCGCCCCTTTGACTCGGCGGCATCTTCTTGCAATCGCTCGGCGATCAAGTCTCGATCAATCTCTTCAGCGTCGAATCCTACATCGTCGACTTCTTCACGTATATTTTCCAGGTATCTCTCGGCGAGTCGTAGACGGCGCTCTGCCGCTGTTTCGCTTTCCTCCGAGGAGACACTGCTAACCGAAGCAGCATCATCATCGAAGGGATCTATCAGGCCATCTCCGCTCTCATCTTCACTCCCCGATATCGATTCGTCCCTCTCTTTCTTCGGTGCCTTGCTCGGTTTTGGGTCTCGTGCGGCTGGTTTCGAGGAGTTTATTCTTTTCTTGGGCACTTCTGAATGCTCGAGCCGTTTCCGCTTCTTTTGGGAAGACGGAATGGTGAAGAAGGAGGACATGGTGGTGAGTTGTGCTGGCTGTCGTCCCCTGCCCGTGTGCACGATCAGATATTCAAGAAGTTTATCAAAATCAAAAAAATATTCTGCCAGTCGGAATTGACAGCGGGCGCCGAATCGGGAAAGGCGTGGACGGACTGCACGTGATATTACCCAAGCTTTTTCATACCGTAAGAACGGTGCGTTTGATACCTCAGGCTGTAAGTTAGGCCGCAACCACCAAGCTCTCCATCTTCACTCTTCTTGTTAAAATGGACAGGGGTTACAGCCGCTAAGAACCTTTCGCCAGGCGAGGCAGCGAGCTCCACGCGTAGAGCTTCAAACCGAAGAAAGTCAGAGAGCAGACTACTCCAACGACCTCTCCTCCTCTCCTCTCTTCCTCAACTCATCTGCAAGCGCAAATCACCATCATCATGTAGGTCGATCTCCGACCCAGCTGACCCACTACACTGCACTGTAGGCTGATATGACTGCGATTCTAGGGAGGTGTTACTAGGCATAACAGGCAAAGACTTCACTCTCATCGCCGCCTCGCAGGCCGCTATGAGAGGAGCAACTATTCTCAAAGCCGCTGATGACAAGACGCGCGCCTTAAACAAGCACACTCTAATGGCTTTCTCAGGAGAAGCAGGGGATACAAGTATGGGCCATCCTCCATGTCTGTCGGTAGAACTGTCACTGATACCCTCCAGTCCAATTTGCAGAATACATCCAAGCAAATGCTCAACTCTATTCCATGCGCAATAACATCGACCTCTCTCCATCTGCCGTCGCCAACTTCGTCCGCGGCGAGCTTGCCTCCTCTCTCCGCTCTCGTCACCCGTATAATGTGAACCTCCTCCTCGGCGGTGTCGACCCCATCACCGACAAGCCATCCCTCTACTGGCTCGACTACCTAGCGTCGCTGGCCCCTCTCCCATACGCCGCTCACGGCTACGCACAATACTACTGCTTGTCTATTCTCGATAAGCATCACCACCCTGATATCGACTATGAGCAAGGACTGAAGATTTTGAGGATGTGTACGGACGAGCTGAAGCGCAGATTGCCCATTGATTTCAAGGGGATGTTGGTGAAGGTTATCACAAAGGATGGCATCAAGATTGTGGACTATCCGGATGATTCGAAGGTGGCATGTCCCTGAGCTGGTTAGATCTTTTGGGATTTGGGGCCGGAAAATACAAAGGCAACGTGGGTGTATTATAGCATGGCATCAAGAATGGCGAAACCGGCTTTGATCAATGGCTCTTGTTTTTTTATATCATGATACTGTAGCGATTCGATGCTGATGGTGGTGACGGTGATTGATCGTGTACGGCTTGCATTCATAAAGCTGCACTTGTAAAGATAGAGTCTCTGATTCTCTGCATTGGCAGTCCATGTGGTGGGATAGAGAAGCTTGCAAACACCCAACCCAATTCTCTGACTTGACTATATTCCTGGATCGACAATGCATTGCCACGCTGAATTTATGTGCTTCAACATGCGCGAATATTTAACAAGAATATTCAGAAATCGACACCCATAATCTAACATTACCTGAATTGGAAAGCCGAGGGCCGTGAGTTTTCAAATTTCCGAACAGGTCAAGCCACGACCTACTGATTGCAGAAGAGATAGTAATGATCCCAATTTTGATTTTCCGTTCCAAGCCGAAAGGAACTGGACAATCTCGGCGAATTCTGTTGAGGGGTTGTGCATGTGTAATCTTTTGGAGATCTCCGTTGCTGGATGAAGTGGCTGGATGAATGGGGTGATCGGTATTATTCATAACCTTATCAGAGAGATTCGGATCTGGCCCTAGAGACATGGTCACTTTGGAGAAAGATCTACTTTGGATGCCGTAAGGAGTACTTTCATTTGTTTGATGTACTCCAAATGTATTTTACTGTATTGTTCTGTACCTTGAACCGGCTTCCATCCGTATCGGGGCTACGGAAATCTCTGAGGTTATTCAGCCTCCGGCGACGTCGGATATCCAAATCCAAAAGAGTTCCATTGGAGGGTGCATGTATTTGGACTACTGTATCACCTGCATATACTGTAGACTTAGAGCACATTAAGATATATTAGCCTATCTCTCCGGGGGTTCTTCGCATATCGGCATCCGCATCCGCATCCGCACTGGCACTGGCATCTCTCCTCTAATCGCAATGCAGTATTGCAATCAATAGTCGAGAGTCGAGCCCCTGCGTCCGGGGCTTTTATTCCCATCGCGAATGAAGGAATAGGTATGGCCCAATTTCCATCCAGGCTTTGGCACATCCAATAGAAGAAAACAATTGGTTGGTCCGACAGGCCCGTCCCGTCTCAGCTTTCTCTTAGACCCCCTTTTCACCCCATGTTGCTCGCCACCCCGAGGGATTGACTATGGTATTGTATGGGGGTCGGGCACATGGCAATGCAGGACTGTGGTGTCTGTACTGTAGGTTGGACTAGATGTATCCCGACGAGAGCCACTATGGAGTCTGATGTTGGAGTTGGAGTTCGAGTTGGAGTTGGAGTTGGAGGGACAAAGAGGTAGGCGGATTGTATTCCGAGTGGTGTCCTTCTCTTTCTCCTTCTCCCCTTCTCCCCTCTCCCCTTCTCCCCTCTCCCCTCACCCTATCTCCGTAAAATCACCATAAGTTCACCCTTATCCTTTTCAAATCGATATCACGTGCCCTCGCTTCACTTCTCACCGCAGTTTCGACTGGCGGGAGAGTCGATTACGCTTACATAATCCAGACGGGTGTCTTGTCCCAATTCGATCACGCTAGCGCAGATAGGGATCACAAGCGAGGCGAGAAAGGGCAAAGTTCGTCCTGAAGTTTTGCCTCCAACAAAAAATCCTCTCTCTCTTCTTCTCTTCCCAACTCTCTACAACCCCCTCCCTCCCATATTTCCACACACCGCATACCATTCCCCTCTTCTCCTCTTGTGTTTCCTTTGAAAGTCGTTTGTTCTTTCGGAGGATTTTAGAGGACCGAACAGCATATTTCGATCCAGCAGCGCGTCTCTTGGATTTTTTACTTTTCCTCGGCGAAGAAGCAAATACGCCTTCTTCTCTCCATAATCGTTTCGATCGCGTTTCGGTTCATAGATCTCTTCGCACTTCTTTCCACGCTCTCTTTTAGATCCCACGGTCTTTCCAGAGAGTTAGAAAACCTCCAGACTCTTCTCGTGTCACTCTGGTAGTCGATAATATCCTATCGAGACCCCCTCGATCTCTTCCGATCTTTGACGACCCACGACACCCTTCAGTCCGCCTCACTTTCAACCTTTTCCTCTCCCGCTCTCTCTCGCAACTTTACGGTCAAACAACCACCCAACATGGCTGATCAACTGAATATGAACGGGCTCAACCTCAATGGAGGTCCCGGCGAGCAACGCTCCTACATCCCTCCGCACATGCGTAACAAGATGGGCGGTCCTCCACCAGGAGGCCCCCCACCAACTGCTGGCGGCCCCCCACCCATGAACGGTGGCATTAATGGCAGCACTTGGGCTACTCCTGGAGCGTAAGTTTCGCACTGTTTTCGTCCCGTCTTGCATGTCGTCGCACAACGTGCTAACGTTTATCTCACAAATAGAAATGGCTTTGGGGGTGATCCTCGGCCCGCAGGCAACTGGGCTAACGCCAACGCACCCGACTTCACTCCACGCAACGGTTCCTCTCCACGCCCAACCTGGGATTCCGCTGGACGAAACTCCAATTTCGATCGCAACGGATATGGTAACCCCGCTGCCGGTGGTGGTGGTGGTGGTGGTGGCAATTCTGTTGCACGAGGTGCTGGTGACGGACAATGGCGTGATGGCAAACACATCGCTGGACCTGCCAACCCACGTTTGGAGCGCGAACTTTTCGGCGTAGCTGACGACCCAACCAAGCAACAGACTGGTATCAACTTCGAGAAATATGACGATATTCCTGTCGAGGCCTCTGGTCACGACGTTCCCGAGCCTGTTATCAAGTTCACCAACCCTCCCCTTGATGACCATTTACTCCGCAATATTGAGCTTGCTCATTATAAGGTTCCCACACCAGTCCAAAAATATTCCATCCCTATCGTTATGGGTGGTCGTGACTTGATGGCTTGTGCGCAGACTGGTTCTGGAAAGACAGGTGGTTTCTTGTTCCCCATCTTGTCCCAAGCTTTCATCAACGGCCCCTCCGCACCCCCTGCTGGCGCGGGTGGAAACTTTGGTCGTCAACGCAAGGCCTACCCCACATCCTTGATCCTTGCCCCCACTCGTGAGCTTGTTTCTCAAATCTATGATGAGTCTCGCAAGTTTGCGTACCGATCGTGGGTTCGACCCTGTGTCGTTTATGGTGGTGCAGATATCGGATCCCAGCTTCGTCAAATCGAGCGCGGCTGTGATCTTCTCGTTGCCACCCCCGGTCGTTTGGTGGATCTTATTGAGCGTGGCCGCATCTCTCTCTGCAACATCAAGTACTTGGTTCTTGATGAGGCTGATCGTATGTTGGACATGGGTTTCGAGCCTCAAATCCGTCGTATTGTTGAGGGCGAGGATATGCCAGGTGTTCAGGAACGTCAAACCCTCATGTTTTCCGCCACCTTCCCCCGTGACATCCAGATGCTCGCTCGCGACTTCTTGAAGGACTATGTCTTCTTGTCCGTTGGTCGTGTTGGTTCCACTTCAGAGAACATCACCCAAAAGGTCGAATATGTCGAAGATCCGGACAAGCGATCCGTTCTTCTTGATATCCTCCACACCCACGGTGCTGGTCTGACTCTCATCTTCGTTGAGACCAAGCGTATGGCTGATTCGTTGTCGGACTTCTTGATCAACCAGAACTTCCCTGCCACATCCATTCACGGTGATCGTACTCAACGTGAGCGTGAGCGTGCTCTTGAGATGTTCCGAAACGGTCGTTGCCCAATTCTCGTTGCCACCGCTGTCGCAGCAAGTACGTATTTTCCCTTTCCTTCTTTCTGCACCCAACAGCATGGCAAGACCAGGACTCAGCATCAATTGATGTAGCAAGTGCTACACTGACCTGGTCTTGCCATCATGAATCTTCATCTTGTCCTTCTCCACTACACCTGGACAAACGGCCACACCTTTATGCCCTCGAACATCTCGCAGACCTCTGGAAGCCTTCAATCACCGCCTACCCCAACGAGGCCCTTGTTCACGGCCAAGATGGGACCTGAGACAGATGATTTCTCGGTCTTTGTCCTGTGGCTGGCTTGGTCCTGTCTGTCTCTTACCAACCGTGCTCTCAAGAACCTGGTCTTCGACACTGTCTTTCCGACCGAGTGTGCCATGGACAAAATCATGCAGCTCTCTCCATTTGAATTTGCTCCTGGCCTACTGCAGATCTTTCGTCCAGCACTGCTCCTACGATATCTTACTTCAAGACTTTACCTCTGTATCTTGGCCGACTCTGGGCCGTCTATCTACTGGTCCTTGAGAAAAATGGACACCGTCCTAGGATTTACATTGGCAGTGGCACTAAAGCAGAATGTGGCGTTAGGACCAGGATGTCTATCTACGACCGGAGATCTCGCACCGGACATCCTGATTCTACCATACCTCACTATGTCGAGACTTCCTTGAAAGAAGGATACGCTATTACTCACAAAGGTCTGCTGGCCTGGACTCCTACAACTTGCTTAAGAGAAATATGCACTTCGCTGCCTCGTTCTGGTATTAGAGTGTCTTTACTCTCTGCTTCTGGGCCATGAAGAGTCGTACGAAGGACTATTACATGCCTGATCTCTGTCCCTGGCCTCGCGATAGCCTTACCTACGATGGCTGTTGTACACACTTCTCCATCAATGAACAGATTGTTGGCCGTGCTGAGAACACTACACCCGAGGAAATCAACAGTGTCGATGCTGAGAGAAAGCTTGTCAAAGGTCGCTATTACCCAGCCAACAAAGGACCAGGTGTACATGCAGCAAATTCAAAGGCGTACGGGGAAAAAGCCTTGGAAGAACAGAGATACAAATGCACTGTCTGCGACCTTACTTTCCGCACCAATGCGAGGCTTTTGGGACACGAGAAGGCCCCTCTACACATCAGAAAGGCCGCTGGAACTTACACTGGCCGCCACGCCGGCCGCGGGGGTTCTCAACTTGCTGTCGCCAACAAGAAATATTGGTGTGAAACCTGCCAACATGCCGCTTCCACTGCAGCGAGACTCGAGTCCATCTTAAAGGCCCCAGGAATGCCAAGAAGCTCAGAAACAGAGACTTGGCTTCGAGCTCTAAGCTCGAATAGTTTGCAATACTCCCGGATTTTTGGACTTTCTTTCTGTCAAAACATCATTGCTACTTCTCAATCAGCTTCAGTTCATGTACTAATTATATGTTTAGGGTATGTGCTTGTTCTGTCCCCAGGTCCACGAAGTCCCGTCCTCTCAGGCCATGTCTTGAGAGCTCAGCGGCTCTTTGGCCTCTAAATCCTCCTAAATCCTCTATTAAGAATCTATGCTAACTTGTATTGGAGGGGTCTCGACATTCCCAACGTCACCCACGTCGTCAACTATGATCTCCCAACTGATATTGATGACTACGTTCACCGAATTGGTCGTACTGGACGTGCCGGTAACACGGGTATCTCCACTGCTTTCTTCAACCGTGGCAACCGAGGTGTTGTCCGTGATCTCATCGACCTGTTGAAGGAGGCCAATCAAGAGGTTCCTGCCTTCCTCGAGAATATTGCCCGTGAAGGCTCTGGCTTTGGTGGTGGTGGACGCGGTGGCGGACGTTCAGGCGGCGGACGAGGCCGCGGTGGTGGAGCCAACCGTGATTTCAGAAAATTCGGCGGCGGCGGTAGTGCTCCAGGATATGGAGGTGGATTCGGCGGAGCCCCAGCTCCTGCATATGGCGGTGGATTTGGTGGTGCCCCCCCTCCAGCTGCTTACGGCGGTGCCCCAGCTTATGGCGGCGGCGGCAGCGGCGGCGGCTACGGCGGTGGAAGCTATGGCAACCCATCTGGCGGCGGTGGAAGTGGTCAATCTTGGTGGTAATCCCACCACTTGACGGCGCATCTTTGTTCCTTTTCGGATACTCTTTTCGACTTCAGCACAATAAATAGATCTGGGACAAAGGCGTCAATGGGATATCGAGGGGTCTCTACCTCTGCGGATATTAAACTTTTTTGCGTTATTCGGCTTCATAATTTGCTCTCTTGCTTTACGACTTGTCTTTTTGCGACTTTTCGATTTTCTGGTGGCGGCATAATCACGACGAAAGCTGGCTCTCGCCCTCTGCATATAGAGCTAGCTTAGATCTTGATCTCGACCATCGAACGGCATACGAATAGATAGCGTTGTCTTTTGTTACTGGCTGCTCCGCTTTATCTTCGATCATGATACCCAATAGATGATGATCAAGGCGATCAGGCAGATGCATGAGACCCCTCTTGCGGCGTACCGGTCATGATGCGTGCTTTTGATACCTGGGCTGGCGTGGAATGAGACCTGGGTTTACAGAAAGAATGCATTATGACATGACGGGCATGTTCTCTCGAAATCTTTCATCATTGCTCCTAATGACATATTCGAGGGTCATGGTTGCCCCCACATTAGAAGATCAATTGAACCTTGCATGTTTTCACGTTTTTCGATTTCTTATTTCAATTTGCGACTCATGGCTTGCGATTAGACAAAAGTGGATGGATCTTCTCAAAGGTCGTCGAACATATGTGCGACGAGGACCTTGGGGAAGAAATGACTTTTATTTTTCATCATGGAGTGCGTGTCTCTGAATGAATGTGGGAGGGCGACCGAGAGCTGATGGCATACGGAAGTGCTCCAGTCCATTCAAGCTGAGGCACAGAGGGCTAAGAGCGAGCGATCATAGCGAAAAGCGCTTGAGTGATGGAAATACAGGACGATTCTACATAATAGTCCAAATACACAAAGTCTGTTCACACAATTTTTAAAGCTTCCCTTTGGTTTAATCATGAAATTACGTGACGTGAATATTCCTCCATTGTTGGTTTCTATTTTATTTTCATTTTCATTCTCGCCGTAGATCTGGGTGTTGTCCAGTCATGTCGTGAGTCACGCCGGCTGTGGAGGAGGCTCAGTTCGGCCCAGTGAGTTCGATCGGCGCCACGAAATGCAACCCCGCGGCCCCAAAAGCTTTAAATCTAACGTCTGGTCCAATTTTTTTTTTTTACTACGTGAAGCTTCAACTCAACGGTGTACAATTGGTATATATTCTCTTCTTTATAAAAGTCAAAAATATTTGTTCAAGATGAATACCTTATCCACCGCTCTCAAAACAACACCACTCTCCCTCCCTAATAACTCACGCCGCTCAGTATATACAGTTACAGATTTACTCACTACGCAAGAATGCTCTTCGATAGTTGACTCGCACCCTGATTTAGTCCCTTCACATGTCACGCCAGGCACAGTACGAGACCGAGTAGTTTTCGAAGATGAAGAATTCGCCAAGGTCGTCTGGGAACGACTTCAGCCGTTTTTCGAGAACGAGCAGGAAGGAGACGGAGAGGAGGAGAAGATGCCATTGAGGGTAATAGACGAAGACGGAGCTCTGTGGACAGCTCAGGGACTGAATGAAAAATGGCGGTTATGTCGATATATCGCCGGAGGGAAATTTTCAGCACACACGGACGAGCGGCGCCTCGCGACGGTTAACTCACAGTCCTTCATGACCCTCAACATCTACCTGGCCAGCATCCCCGCGGCCCACGGCGGCTCGACGCGCTTCCTCTCCTCGTCACCGTTCACGTCACCACCCACCCCGGCCTCCTCGCTCGTGCTGTACCAGACGCAGCCAGAGCGCGGCTCGGCGGCACTCTTCCGCGACGACGTGTGGCACGACGGCGAGCAGTTCGTCGACGGCGTCAAATATCTCGTCAGAACCGACGTGATGTATCACCGCGACCAGGACTTTGATTTTAACGCCTTGTATGCTCATCTCTCCGACGAGGAGAAGGCCCGTAAAGCCTTGGCCCTGGCGGAGGGCCTGGAGGATGCTGGGAATACGGCTGAGGCTGTTAGGTGGTATAAGACCGCGTTTTCGATCTGGCTTCCTCTGGAGAGAGGTGAGTGATTGGGTGATGAGGGGGTTTAGAAAAAGTAAATGTGTGTTAGGAATAGGAATAGGAGCAGGATCATATTTTATGGATTGTATTAAGAGAAATGTGTACCCCTTTTTTGAAGGAGTCATGGATTGGGATTATTATAAAATCATCAACTATGCAGTAGACATGTATTGGTCGTCAACTTGAAATTCATTTATTATAACATAGGTATTACATAATGTACGATCTCTCATCCAACTGAATTACTCACTTCTGCAGGATTTTTGTACGTTCTTCCTGCTTTCCTTTCCTTTCTTAATTTTCTAATCCCATTTGCATATAGATTTCCTCATTTTAGAAACGTCTCTGAAAACCTCTCCCTCGGCTTGTAATTCCTCTCACCTCGTCAAACGCCATCCATGTCCAAATCCATTCCAAATGCTCCCAGGCCTCCGTCTTATAACTAGGAGGCGTACACGCCCATCCTATGGCCCACAACACGGCCAAGACGCCGGCATCCGCAAACCTCCTCCACATCTCACTACCTCCCATATTGACCGCGACGATAATCACCGCTTCCGCGGCAGCCATCTTCCAATACATGGCGTGGCGGTAGAGAAAGACCCAGTCGGCGACCGGCACGGCGAGCGAACCCACCAAGCCGGAGATGCGCCACTGGAAAAACAGCGCGCCGAGAATGATGGGTGGCCCGAGGAAACGGTCCAGTAGGTCCGGCCCCGTGGCGGGGATCACCCACGAAAACGGCGTGAAGGGCGTCACGATCGTCAGAAGTCCCGCCATCAGGGCCACCGCGGAGATGCGTCGCAGGCCCATCTCCGTGCGGGACGGGAGCGCGTCGCTCCATCTCTGGGAGTCGTTTGGGGTGGCTTTTCTGACCATCTTTGACGATTTTAGGAGAGTAAATCGTATGGTATGTGGTTTAATAAGAAAACGTGTGGCGTTGGGGTTGATTGCTTTCTCGGGTTTTGATATGTAAATACCCCGGCAGGTCCGAAATAAATTATTCTTTTTTGGGAGAACCACGAACAAAAATAAGAGAAATCACATTGAGAATAATGGAGGAGCGAGGGGGAGCGAAGTTATACTTATTTACCTATACCTTGGAAAAGGCCAGCGTGGTTGGTTACTTAGGCTGGTCCTTCGTGCGGCGGCGAATAGGCATCAGCGCACTGACGAGCTCTCATTTGTGGTGTTAGTTGTATTAGCACGAAGGCAATAGGCCAGGAACGCTTCCCAAAATGCCTGGGAGGATTTCTCATCAAAGCGCCACCAATGATTACTGAAGTTTCTCATTTCACCGGTTTCGAGACCAGGGGTATACTTTCCTCGCTTTGGAGCGTCTAAATAAGGTTTTGCTTTCGTTCGGTGGGGCAGGCCATGCGCATGTTTGCCACCCCACTATCTAAACTTAACCCCGAATTCGTAAGCTGTATTTAAAATGGGGCTTAAATAAAACTGAGGTCTATACTTAAGTGGAGAAAACAGCAATAGTATTATTCATGTCAGTGATTCTATCACGTATTATAGAAGCAAGCCGGTAACATAAGCGAGTCGGTAACTTTTCCCCTACTTAGCAAGTCAAATACAATTATCTCCCCAATTAAGTATAATAAACCCTATAAACTACCCCTAATTAGAAGCCTGCCTTAGTAGGCATGTACGCGCAGTATAGTCCAATTTCCTACACATACTACACATACGTAGCGCACGTATTTGTCTGACTGTATCCTGGCCGGTAATCCCACCTACAGGTAGTTCTATAGCCGGACAAGCTACATTTGATTAATCCAAGCCCTCTTGTACTATTAGAACCCCTCCCCTAGCTCTATACTTCCTTTTCTTGCCCTTTTTCCCCTTCTTTCTCTTATTTTCAAAACGTAATTACTTAACCTACTCTTCTAGAATTTTAATACAGTATATTACTATTTCTGTGAGGGGGCGAACCGTGGGGGAACGAATCGTGAAGGAAATATATTGACTGAAACCTGAGGATCTAAGTACAGAGCCCGTAGGCGAAGGATATATGATCCTCGGCTAAGTTAGCCTCGTGTCTCGAGGCGACCACTGTCAGGTGACTGTCAGGTGGCGACCTGGGAGGATCCAGGGAGCGCACCCCGTGACAATTTCATAGCTCTTATTAAGCTAATCTAGAGTAGCCTTTATAGGGCTCGAGAGATTTTCTGTACAACTCTTAATTGCCTTAATTTGAAGCTCTAATTTAGAAATATTGTAAGGCGTCTTAGGTGTCTACTGCCTCTGCTAATTAGGGAGCTCTAGAAGGGGTATAGGCGTCCGCATCTAAGCACAGAGCTTTTTAAGTACTCGATTAGGGTTGTACAGGACTAAACCTATAGCTGCAAATCTACTTTGAATATTATTTATAGTTATAGCTTCTAGGCAGGCAGTAGAATATGCTACAAGAAACTCTAGCTTGTTAATATAGTTGATTCTAACCCGGACACGTTTCTTAACCTAGAATCTGTACAATCGCTTTAGAGTTGAAAAAAAGCTAACATTAAGTGACTGTAAGAGGTATAACGAATATAGAGGCATATAGAGAATAATATTATTATACTCTATACAGAATAAGTCAAATTCTAGGGTCTTATAACTACTATGGCTGTTAATAATTAGAAATCGATATACCCCTTTTACCCGGTATTCTGTATACTTCTGGAAGACAGTTTTTAGCCAAGTCAGGGCTAGAATATCATCTGTCTATCCTTTTTCAGAAACAGCAAAAACCTAATTGGTCGGCAGGCTTGATTCCATAGAATACCAAGTTGACTAGTAAATCTTGCCCTCAAAGATAACGACAGGAGAGAGGCTCTATCCAGAGGCATTTATATAGTTAATTGCAGTTACTTATTCCCGATTCCTTGGCTATAGAGCAATTGGCTGTCCGGTTCTCTCTGACGCATGTGACGATGGAACATTCTCCTGAGTCGCTTAAAGAGGTCACGTGACTCTGTCAAGCCCTTTGTTGGAACTAAGTC